>APFE031139820.1:345619-373888 GCA_000404065.3 Pinus taeda
TAGGTCGGCTGGGTTATATTGTGACTCCTTAGACTCCTATATATAGAAAGGAGGTTTTGTCATTTGAATCATCAAGGAATCATTCATTTGTGTAATGCAAAGGAGGTTTTCCCCTCAAAGAGGCTAAATTATAAGGCATTGATCTATCTTTTCTATCTTTTTGTGAGTTGGTTTCATAATAGTTGTGATGAAAAGAAAGCTCATAATGGTCATTTTCATTTTTTTCCTTCTACCCCGCTTTCCCTCTGCCACCTCCATTGCTCTATTTTCCTCCTAAACCTAACAAATAACCCCTTTGGCCTTCGCCCCAAGTGCCAAAATCCCAAGCCCTCATAAAACCCTACCATATGCCCTCGCGTGCTTGCTAAAAACCTTTCATCATTTCCCCACCATTGATTCCCTCCCGCAAATCCAATGGTTCTCGTCGTGCCCAATAAAGTGAACTTCTCGACATTTCCCAATCGTCTAATCACCTCCGAAAATATCCAACGGCACTCGCTCTTATTGAGTTGTCCACTCAATCAAACGTTAGCGCATGATGAGAACAGTTTTTCTCTCTCATCTACCACTACATGTCGATCACTAAGTGGAATCACGCGGTCCATCATTTTACTGCTTTACGCCTGAAAGCGGTGTGATCAATACCATTTCTGACTGACCAAACCGCTCCCACCCGATAATGACTACGTAACTTTGCCTCCTAATCATTGTTCGATTTGTCTGCCTAAGATCTAATGGCCCAAATTCAACCGGCTCCCACCTTGGCCGATATCCTCCGCTTAGCCATCTCTACCATCTATTTCTCCGATCCGACGGCCATCCTTTCTACTCATCCATATCGCCCATGTAGTCCATGTCCTCTGACCACTCCATTTTCCCGAAGGAGGGAGGTGACCATCTTGCCAGTACCAGTCACAATAAATCCTCAACAACCATATTTTACTGAAGGCATGGCCAAGGGAGAAAATGACAGAGCACGACCCTGTAACTACATTTATCAGTTATGGAACCTCACTGGTACGAGAACTCGAAATATCTAAGAGGGCACCACAACACCTGAACGGATTGGATTCATCCACTTAAGCAAGAAAATATAGTCAGAGACTCCATTAAGCAGTTAAATGCAGTTGGTGATCAATTATAACCCCTCCATACCTAAATGGCCAAGTGCCCTTGTAATGTAAATCTATAAATACCCAGAAACAAGATGTAATCAAGGTTGGTGGTTGGTATTTTGATGTAAGGTTCAACTTCTAGAGACTGTAGATATTTTATCACTTGGCAATGTCTTGTATTTATTTTCAACTAATACAAGATTCTTTTGTTGTTAACTACTCACTTTCCATTTTCCTCTGTTCTAAGCTTGTGCTTGACATGTTGTATTCTTAATATTTTGAGGTTTAGCACTAGATAGTTGTCATCCTATCTCTGTGTTAGATTGTTGAATGTATCACTGAATAGGTTACTCATGTTTCTTTCTATTTGACGCAAGAGAGTTGTCATCATGTCTTTACATTAGTATAATAGATTTACAAGTTTCTTTACTAGTTGCAGCCGGCCATCACATGGTCTTGTGAATCTACTAGTGTAGTTAGTATTGTTCATATTCAGCTTATCTCCAAACTGAGAGCATTTTGTGGTTAAAAGCCTTGTAGTCTGGGGGTGTTCACGCATGTCTGGAGTGAAACAAAGTAGAAGTGGTTATCTGGCTTGAACAAACCATCATTCCTTTCATTAAACCTACAACAATAGTTGAATTTATATGTTACCAGGGATCTCCGAGCTACAACCTAGGAGAGTTTCTTGTAATCCTAACATAATTGCCATCATTTCTGGAGAGAGGAGATTGAAGCTTAGGTTCCCTAGGAGAATGACACAGGTCTAGCTTTGATGATAGAAAAATCGTGGACACGTTTTAGGTTGTGATCATCTATCTGGTGAATCTACTCGAGGACCAACCTTTTGGTGACTCCACATCATAGTTCTAGCTTAGTTTGTGAGGCATACTTGGAGAAATCCTCAAAAATCACCAGCTGACCTAGTGCCTGACCCTGAGAAGATTATCAAGCAGAGAAAAACATCACAAAAAGTAGCGTCAAGATTAGGTAAGCCTAAACAATCTTATGTATCTCTGTAAGAAAGGCTTGTAGCTAAGCATGTACATGTTGAAAATATAGAGCCTGGCACCATCAATGAAGAAATGCTCTAAGAGATTCATAAAGCTCCTTGTTCAATAAGTTTCCCTTTGGATCTCGTTCCGAAGAAAACCTCCCCTATAATCCATCATATTCCTTATCCTTCTCAGTCATTTCTCAGTTCCCTACCTTTCAAACTACCAATATCCTTCATTCTACTCTAGTCATGGGAGGTCCACAAGCACCTACAGAAATGGAGGGAATCATAGCTACTAGGTATGGACCCCTGGTCCTGCCTATTTCTTTAAATGCCATGCCAGCAGGAGAATACCGGAAATACATGCCTAAGTTCACTAGCACAGAGGGAGTAACAGCTGAAGAGCACCTTGAGTCCTTTTATAGCTATGCTGATAACCTAGATATCAGTCAAGATGATGTGTGGATGAGGGCTTTTTTTCCAAAGCCTAGATGGAGAGCCTAGAAAATGGTTCAAAGAATTGACTCCTAGGTCTATAGCAGACATTGAGGCCTTAAATGATGTGTTCCTAAAGCATTGGGGGGATAAGAAAGACTTGCTCTACTATCATACTGAATTTGGGAACTTGCAAAGGGAAAAGGGTGATCTACTATCTGATTTCAATAAGAGATTTAATCGCATGTATAGTAGGATCCCAGCTGAAGTGAAACCCACCCATACCTCGGCTAAGCTCACTTATGCCAATGCCTTCGAGTCCCATTTCTATTTACTACTGAGGGAGAGAGTATGTGCTTCTTTGGCTGATATGCAAGATGCAGCCCTAGAAGTAGAATCAAATATCATGGCTGCAGAAAGGCTTGAAGGCAATGCTGATAGAAGAAGGCAAAGGGGTGAGCCCTCCTCATCCTCAAATCCTAAGATAGATAAAATGGCTAGGATGATAGATTCATTAGTCTTTGAAGTTTTCAAAATAAGGGTTAAGCAAAATTCTAGGAAAGTAGGGGCTCCTAATACCTTTTATCTTCCAAATCCAAATCCATATAGAGGATCAAATCAACACTTGCAGATTTTGCAAAGAAACCAATATGCAAATAAGACCAAAGGGTGAAGACCCTTTTTCAGAGTATAGTCACGGAAGAAGAAAAATTTGAAGAAGATGATGAGGTCCATGGTATGGAATATAAGGGTATCACCCCCTTTTTAACCAAATCTGCCTATGAGAAGTCATTATTCGAAGGCCCTGCTCATAGTTTTGTTGTCCCTGCAGAACAAAAAGCTTATAAGTAGAAGCAACCAGCAATCGATCCCATCATCCTCAAAGTTCCTGCCATAGAGGAAAGAGGCCTTGAATGTTCCCCTTCTTCTTTTAGTTTTCAATCAGAGAGTCAGAAGTAAAGAATACCTATGCCTCTAATTGAATCAGTGAAGAATGAGTCCTTCAAGAAATCTATCCTTGAAGAGCTTGAGCCTAAAGCTAGCCAAGCTTCTAATGACTATGCAAATCTGCAAATTAACCAACCTATTGTTATTCTCAGCCCAGTGATCAAAAAGTGTGAGGTCAGCTCCCCATCATCTTATGATTCTCTGTCCGTTCAAGAGATAATCCGTCATAATTTCCCCCTAGGCACTGGAGCCAGCCATGATCCAATGCCCAAGGCTGACATGGATAATCTCAGTCTTGATATTCCGAAGCCTGCGCATTTGGCCTCCACGCAGCTTGAAAGTGCAGTTTGCTAGATCACAAAGGAAGAAGGTGCACAAATTTGGGACACCTCCTTGGATTGGGCCTTTTCTAAGAAAGATGTAGGAGCAGGTGAAGTCTTTGTGTCCCCCACACAAGAATACATTGATTCACCATTTATATTAATTGTTCAGGCCACAAATGACACAACCGAGTACACAGCAGCCCTTTTTATTTAGCAGGTGTACAAAATCTTCCACAAAGGACATCCAAGGATGAGAGCATACAAGGAGGGGGTGAAATATAAACCATCTCTACCCGATAAGGTCAAATTCCCTGAACTTTTTGAGGTAGGTGATCAAATCAACCCGCTTTTGCAAGTCTTTGATGGATTGGCTGACATGCAAAAAGAAACCTCCATAGGAAGGTAAAAAGGGTCAATTCTCACTATGATGATTGTTTTCTCCAAGGGGATGTACTGAAGGAAAGGTGGGGAGACCCTGGCAAATTCAATGCTTTGTGGACTGGGCATTTTATTATCACTCATATCCAGGGGAACAATACTTTCATGCTACAAATTATGGAAGGAAAATAAGTTTTTGATGGCCCAGTTAATGGGCAATTTTTCAAAGTTTATGTTGTTTAAAGCCTTCAGGCCTTAGCATTGTAAATATGTTATTTTTATCACGTTTTAGTGTAGACTTAAACTCCATGCCCAATGGAATACTAGGAAATGTTTTTAATCTTATTTTTGTATGAAGGCAGTGATGTATAGTTCTTGAGACCTCACAGGGAGGATGTCATCCCCAGAAGGAGCCAGTGTTAGCTCTACTAGAGAACGATGATTTTCTAAGGTCAGAGTTGAGCTGGTATGTTGGGTTGTGCTCAAAAGGAAGCTCATAATGGTCATTTTCCCTTTTTTCCTTCTACCCTGCTTTCCCTTTGCCACCTCCATTCCTCTATTTTCCTCCTAAACCTGACAAATAACCCCTTTGGCCTTAGCCCCAAGTGCCAGAAGCCCAAGCCCTCATAAAAACCTGCCATACACCTTCACACACTTGCTAAAAACCTTTCATCATTTCCCCGCCGATGATTCCCTCCCGCAAATCCAGCGGTTCTCATCATGCCTGATAAAGTGACCCGCTCAACCTTTCCCAACTGTTTGATCACCTCCGAAAAGATCCGACGGCATTCACTCTTATCGCGTTGTCCACTAAGTCGAATGTTAGCACATGATGAGAGCGATTTTTCTCTCTCATCTGCCGCTATGTGTTGACAGTTGAGTGGAATCACGCGGTCCCATCCTTTTACTACTTTACGCCAAAAAGCGGTGCAATCAATACCATTTCTTCCTAACCAAATCACTCCCTCCCGATAATGACTGCATAACTTCACCTCTCGATCACCGTTCAATGTGGCCACCTAAGATCTAACAACCCAAATTCAACCCGCTCCAACCTTGTCTGATATCCTCCGTTGAGCCATCTCTGCCATCCATTTCCCTGATCTGATGGCTATCCTTTCCACTCATCCATATCGCCCACTCGTCCATGCAATCCATGTCCTCTAACCACTCCATTTTCCCAAAGGAGGAAGGTGACCAGCTTACCAGTACCAGTCACAGTAAATCCTTAACAATCATATTTAACGGAGGGCATGGCCAAGGGAGAAAAAGACAGAGCACGACCCTGTAACTGCATTTATCAGTTATGAAACCTCACTGGTATGAGCACTCCAACTGCCTAAGAGGATAGCACAGCACCTGAACAGATCGGATTCATCCACTGAAGTAAGCAAATACAGTCAGAGACTCCATCAGGCAGTTAAATGTAGTTGTTGGTCAATTATGACCCCTCCATACCTAAATGACCAAGTGCCCTTGTAATGCAAATCTATAAATACCTAGAAACAAGATGTAATCAAGGTTGGTTGTTGGTATTTTGATGTAAGCTTCAACTTCTGGAGACTGTAGATGTTTTGTCACTTTCAACGTCTCGTCTTCATTTTCAGCTAACACAAGCTTCTTTTAATGTTAACTGCTTACTTTCCATTTTCCTCTGTTCTAAGCTTGTGCTTGACATGTTGTATTCTTGATCTTTTGAGGTTTACCGCTAGATAGTTGTCATCCTATCTGTGTGTTAGATTGTTGAATGTATCAGGTAACTCAGGTTTCTTTCTATTTGATGCTAGAGAGTTGTCATCTTTTTTGTGCATTAGTAGACTAGATTTACAAGTTTCTTTACTAGTTGCAGTCAGACATCACATGGTCTTGTGAATCTACTAGTCTGGTTAGTATTCTTCATATTCGCCTTATCTCTAAACTGTGAGCATTTGGTGGTCTAAAGCCTTGTATTCTAGGGGTCTTCACGCATGTCTAGAATGAAACAAAGTAGAAGTGGTTATCTAGCTTGAACAAACCATCCTTCCTTCCATTAACCTTTAACAATAGTTGAATTTATATGTTACAAGGCATCTCCAAGCTACAACCTAGGAGATTTTCTTGGAATCCTAACAAGACCATTCTGGTTTTTGGCTCCAAGCTTCAGATTTCACCCAGGTTCGAGTATGTTACCCTGTAATAGTGGTAAAATTTTCCTCCTGGGATGTCATGATTGTGCATTGCTTTTATGTTGGGTTCTTAGGTTCACAATGAGTCATGCTGGAGCCCCAATACTTTGAAGGGGGTGCTTATTCCATAGCCCTATCTCAATATTTATTTGTTTTAATTTTGGCTTGAGTAACTTAGTTGTATCTCATAACTAAATGTATATAACCAACTCTTGTCTATTGGACTGCTATGTTTCACCAAAGGTCTTCTAGCTGCCTAAGAATGGTTGCTCAAAGCTTTCCTCCCAAAATCTGACCAAGGGTTTTGAGCTTAAACTTCATCTAGTCTCCGCGTATGTGGTTTTATTCCAGATTTCTCTCGTTTGGAGGCTTTGGCTCTTGAGAAGCAGTTTATTCTTTTCATCAGTCATATAGCTAAGTTATTTACTGGTTTATTCGGTTTATTTCATAAAGTTTATACCTATCCGGGGCTCCGAATATGAAGACCCAATGGCTATGTTTTCTTTTGTGTGCTCTGGCTATAAAATCTATCAACTTGTTATCTAAGGTTCTGGGTTCATGGCCAACTCGTTCAATGTAATTAAATTCTCATGGAAATGGCTTGACTATAATATTGTATCTAGAATTTTGTAACCAGAGGTCCATTACGATTTTTGTGTTTTACTTTGAATACTTCATGTCTTTGTTGAAAATACTAAGATTATCTACTTGATTGAGGAAAAGGGTCCTTCTCATACTTTAACCCTCGTCCAGTCTCTATTGTTCTTTTTGTACAAAGGTTTATTTAATTCCGAGCATTAAGCTTGTTTTATTTTCACATGGTTCTTGTCTTTATTTTCTAGAATCGTTTGGGATTTTAACCCACGTTCTGTCTGTGACTCTAGATATGTAGATTGTGATACTTGTTTTGATGGCTTGATTTTAGATGTATCACTAGCCAACTGTCCCTTACTTGTTGGGGTTTCAGTTTTGTGCTCTGAATTATTTTGAAGTCAAAATGATATATATTTATTTACATGGCTCATTATCTCTGGTTCTCCTTCTTTACTTAGGACACTTTCCCTTTTAAATAGTAATGAAAATTGTGGGTTGGTTCCAGAACTGACTTATTTTTATTACAGTTAAATTCCTTCACATATAAGGCATTGTAAAATCTACTGTTGATACATTACAAAGTTTGGTTGTGAAGTTTAGTTGTTTTTACAAAGGCATATATATTTAATTCTTTGTTTTCCCTAGAACTGTATTTTCCTCTGTTTCTAGCTGTTTTCAGTATAACTCTGGAAATTTTGGTTCTTAACCTTATAATGCCCTTTTATGATTGGTCGCATAGTAAACCCCTAAAGAATATTTCCTTGTAAATTTTTCAGCCAGTTTCACTAATAAATCTTACTGGGTTTTTCTTTTAAAATAAACTTAATAGCCTCTCTAGATTTCCAGAGTACAGTTAGTATTTCTTCTAGTGGCCAGTATGCATTAACTGAACTAGTTCTTATATAATTTTCTCCAACAGCATACATATCTTTTCTTAATAATTAAATATCCTACAGAGAGTTAAATATATACTTAATAGATTCCAATAATATATTACAGAAAGTTAAATATATACTTATCTGACTCCGACAATATATTTTGTGAGCTGTTGAATCAAGTTCGACTAGAAACACTGATTTTCCTCCCAACTAGGAGACTTGCTTTCAACCCCAAGTCTCCCCTCGAGCTGTCACCCACATGCAGGGTGATTTCATGTAGACTAACAATCTTACTACTTTACATCTCTTTGGTCTTAACCAGATGTAGCTCTTGGAATCTGTCTGACATATCAGCACATAAATCTTTCTCTTTCCTCTACTCTTCTCATCTCAAGTACCCATACCCTCTTGATCTTTTCCTTTCAGAATAAATCCACAAGGAAGTAGCTATGGATAGGTAACTAGCTATCCTAACTACCTCACATGTGAGAGTTACATAATCATCATTATCATGACATTTGCCTCATGCACATTTTAATAAAAATAATAAATATATAAACTTAAATAATAATATTCAGTTTGTTTACTGTAGTAATTAAATATTTACAATTTAATGGGGACATCACATTTCCCCCCCTAAGATTAAACATTGTTCCGATGTTTCTCTGCTGCAAATAAATCTAGACAAGTCTCTTTCATTACTTGTTCATCCTCCCAGGTGGCCTCCTCCAGCCCAAAGTGTGGTCGCCTCACTTTAACTTGGGTGATAACTCATTTCCGTAGCATTACTTCTCTTCGATCGAGTATAACTAGGGGTTCACCGAGAAATCACCTTCCGGTTCGACCTACACACATAAGAAAATTTTAGGTAGTGTTTTTCCTTTACCAACTTTGTCTTTGCATATTTATTTATAATTAAGTTACCTGTATAGCTTGAGAATTGATTATATGCTTAGGGTCATATATATATATATATATATATATATAAAACAAATAAACATTGAAAACATTGTGCACATGTATGTGGCTAGGCAACACGAGCTGGTAAGCCACTGGTCTAATTCGAGCCAAGATCTAGAAAGGACCACAGGAACAGGGTGCCAACTTAACACATCCGCCCCATTGTAATGTACTCTTTTTGGCCCGTACCCACACATAAACATGATCTCCAATTTGAAATTCTTGGAAGCTTCTCTTTCAATCAAGAAAGTTCTTTTGTCGGTCTTGCGTAGCCTTTAAATTGGAATGTACATTTTTCACCATCTCCTCCATTTATTTTAACATGTCTGGTCCAAAAATCAACTTATCCTCTGGCCCACCCCAACTTGAAGGTGTCCTGCACTTGCGTCCATACAATATTTCAAACAAACTCATTTGTAGTGCCGTGTGGTAACCGTTGTTATAAGAAAACTCTACCAAATGAATCTCATCCTCCCATTTGGATTGATGTTGCATTACGTAAGTTTGTAGCATATCTTCCATTGCCTGATTTACTCGCTCGACCTACCCATGAGTTTGAGGGTGGTAAGAAGTGTTGAAATGCAGCTGTGTGCCTAAACCTTCAAGTAAGGACTTCCATAAAAGTGATGTAAATTTTACATCGTGATCAGAAATTATGACCTTTAGTAATCCATGTAATTTAAAAATGGTTTGCATAAATATATTAGCAATTTGTACTGCCTTGTAGGTTGACTATATTGGTATGAAGTGAGCAGATTTACTCAACTTATCCACTTCCACCATTATTGAATCATTCTGCTTTTTAGACTTAGGTAGTCTTGTAATAAAATTGATGGAAATCGTTTCCCACTTCCATTCCGAAATAAGCAATGGGTGCAGCAATCCAGTTGGGTGATGATGCTCCTCTTTCACTTGTTGACATTCCAAATAGTGAGCCAAACACTTAGTCACTTCTTTCTTCATACCAGGCTAGAAATATTCCTTTCTAAGTGCGCTAATTAGCTTTTGGTATTCGGGGTGGCCTGCATACAAAGTTTTATGATATTCATCTAAAATTAAGTTTTAATATTTTTCTAGTTAGGTACATATATTATCCCTTTACAAATCAACATGCCTTCATGATTTATCTCATATCCCATCTGTTGTTCATTTTTTTTTGAAATTTTTTCTTGCTGCCATAAAAATTTGTATTTTGGATCAAGTTTCGTTGCCTCTTTAATCAGCTCATTAAAGATAATTCGCACTTCACTGAAACAAACCTCATATATATAATGTACCTTCTTACTTAAGGCATCCACAACTTGGTTCTCCTTACGTTTCAAGTGCTTGATTTCAAAATCAAATCCACTTAGAAAATCGACTCAATGAGCTTGCCTAGCATTCAGAGTGGGTTGCTTAAAATAGTTATTTAAACTATGATGATCAGTCATTAAAAGAAATTTCTTACCCATTAAGTAATGTCGCTACATATTTAATGCGTGAATGATTGTTGTTATCTCTAAGTCATAGGCGGAATATTTTTTCTCGTGCCCCTTATGTTTCCTAGACTCATAAGTAGTCACTCTGCCTTCCTATATTAGCACGCGACCAAAACCTTCCTTGCTGGCATTTGTACAAACCACATAGTATTTATTTGGGTCTGCAATGCTCAAAATATGCATGGTGGTAAGTAAATGCTTAAGCTGATCAAAATTCTTTTGCCACTCCATTGTCCACTTAAAGTCTTTCCTTTCTTCTGCAGAGAGGTAATGGGGTATGCCACCCTGGAAAAATCTTCGACAAATCACTTATAGTATCTAGATAGACCCATGAATGACCTTATATTGCCATGTATTTTGGTACTCGCCACTCTGTTATAGTTTTTATATTTTATGGATCCACAACAATTCTATCCTTGGTAATGACACGTCCTATATACTAGATTTGTTCTTTAAAGAAATCACATTTGATGTATTTAGCATGCAATTGATGTTCTCTTAAAGTTTACAAAACTATATGGAGATGTTTCTTATGTTCTTCTATATTATAAGAGTAAATTAATATCTCATCGATAAAAATCAAAATAAATTTATCCACATATTGATGTAATACATTGTTCATGAGAGACATGAAGGTTGTGGGAGCATTAGTCAGTCTAAAGGGAAACACAACAAACTTGTAATGTCCATAACGAGTTCTAAAGGTTGTTTTAGCTATATATTCTTCCTTAATTCTGATCTGATGGTAACCTGAATGATGACTAATATTTGAAAACACGGTTTCACCCTACACCTCATCAAAAGACTAGTCTATACCAGATAATGGATATCTATTTTGATGGTTAGTTTATTTAATTGGTGGTAATCCATACACAATCACAGGGTTCCATCCTTCTTCTTAACGAAAAGCACTGGGGCTCCCCATGGTGATACACTTGGGTGGATGTACTTTTTATCAAGCAGTTCTTTTAGCTACATTTTTAATTCTGTCAATTCTAGTATACTCACACGATAAGGAGCTCAGGATACCAGGGCATCTCCCAGAATCAACTCAATGGTGAAATCTATGTCTCTTTTTGGAGGAAGTCCCATAATTTCTTCGAGAAACACATCTAGGAAATTATGTATTACAGGTATATTTTCTAAAGAAACAAAATTTTCCTTTGAATTATCATATCCTACCTGTATCGCATAAATTTGATATCCTTTTCTAACACACTTTGCTAACTAAGAGGCGGTTACTGGCCTTAATTTTAGAGGTCTAATTATGCCTTTAATTTCCTACCTCTTTCCCTCTTCATCCATATAGCTAATAATTTTCGTTTTACAGTTAATGAGGGACCAATGCTTTTCCAACCAATCCATGCCTATAAGGATATCATATGATACTAGGGGCAATACATTCAAGTGTGCCACAAGAGACTGACGTGATAACTTTAAGGGGAAACTGTTGACCTTGGCTAACACCCTTCTCTTTGGCCCCATGGCTAGTTGTACTAACCAATGACTCTTAAAATTAGCAGCTTGCAAACAACATTGTTCTACTATCTTAGGGATAATATAACTCAAAGTATCTCTTGGATCAATCAAAATAGATATAGTTTGATCGAACATTTTACGTTCAAATTATATCATGGTTGGTTGGTATTCTGCCTAATGTTCCTCAAGGGAAGCATTGATTTTTGGAATTCTTGTTGTCATTTCTCCCATAGTTGATGCTTCTTGAATGTGCACAACCTCATCGGTTCCCTTGGATGGTCCTCCACATCCCCAGAACTGTACTGGGGATTTAGCTACTCTTTCCACTTTAGTTTTGCCCAACTTCTCATTAGCCTTTGACTCATTTGGAAATTTAAATTTGGGTTGATTGATATTCATATTCATGTTTGCTTACCCTTTATGGGGTCCCTTGCTGATTATAAATTTATTTCCCTTGATGTTAGAAGGAAGATTAATTCCATTTTTACTAGTCAATCTTTTTCCCACATATACCTTTTGCCTATTTTCTTGATAGCATATCCGAGCCCTTCTTATAACTTTGTCCATGGTCTTCGGGTTATGGAACTGAAGATGCTCTTTCATGAAAAGTGGCACACTTTTGATAAATCATTTCACTTTCACCTTTTCCTCCTGTATGTAAGGAACATATCAAAGGAAAGATGCAAATTTTGCTATGAACTCATCCATAGACAACCGACCTAATCAAAGATCATGGAACTCCCTTGCCTTTTCATCGTAAGATCTTTAAATTAAATATTTCTCCTTAAAATATCTTTGAATTTTTACCGAAGTTGTGCTCTCCTCATTCACTCCACGCATAATTTTTTACTTCCTCCCACCATAGGGTGCCTTTTCCTTGCAGCTAAAAGATTTCCAATCGAGCTTTTAAGTTATGGTCATATTCATATAGCCAAAATCCAAGCTTCAACTACCTCTTCGTGTGCACCATCAAAGAGGGGAGATTTTATTTTTTGAAATTCTCCTTGTAGTTCTATCTTTTATCCTTTATGCATTTTGTGTTCAGATGCATTATCACATTTTTCCTCCTGATTTTCTTCACCGCCTTCCATTCCCAAGTACTCAATTCGAAATTCTTGTTCACCATTCATGTTCCTGTGCTCTACACTGAGAATTGGCTGTCGTTGATTCAGTCTATGAGATAGACTCTTCATAATATTTTCCTGCTCTTCCATCAACCTTTCATTATCTTCCTGTAGCCCGGACATCTCATCCTTCAGTTCTTGCACAGTTTCCAAGATTGTAGTGTTGGTATTGCATGGTTCTTCCCCCAACTGTACCCATATCTCAAGATTGGCTTCTTCAAAAGATGTCGGTCATGGACCTGTGGGTTGTAATTTTGGTCATCCTCATGCTAGTTTCTTTTCTTTCTTTCTCTGTATCTAAATATCACAAATATTATTAATCATTTATTTCTAGAGGTCTCAGCTTTGTAACCTGAGGCTCTCATACCAATTGTAATGTCTCTCCATATTAGCCTCAATTTTTTTTGTTATAACCATAAAATTTATCCTTACTTACGCATATAAATAATGGCATTATTTAATTGATATACAAATACACACCATTATAAAATTCATATACAATAAAAACAATTTATAATTCATATAACAATGTTATTTAATTCCCTTGATCTAAGCGCTTGACATTTATGTTAAAATATTTTTACCAACAATTACATATTGCTTTTGGGATATTCATTTAAATTTAACACTTAGTGGAATCCCAGTTGGTGGCATGATAGACCTTTATAGCACTTATCGGGGAACTAAACCTAGTTCTAATGCATTGAACTTATCCATCTGAGTGATGGCAGGAGCCGGATTCTGGAGCCTTCCATCCACCTTCCAATTGTCGTCCTCTCCTCATAAATACTACTAATCAACTATTCTCCATGTGCTGGGCCTATCCGAGGATTACACTCTTACCCTCATTGCTAGCCAGACTGTAATGCATTTTCATTTTTCACTTCTTTGTTGACAGGCCATTCTAGTTTTCGGCTCCAAGCTTCAAATTTTGTCGAGGTTCGATTTTGTTACCCTCTAAGAATGGTAAATTCTTCCTCCTACAATGTCATGATCTTACGCTAATGTTATCTTGGGTTCTCAGGTTCACAATGGGTCATGATGGTGCCCCAATGCTTTGAAGGAGGTGCTTATGCCGCAGCCCTAACCAAATATTGATTTGTTTGAAGTTTGGCTTGAGTAACTTAGTTGTATTTCATAACTAGCTGTGTATAACCAACTCTTGTCTGTTGGCCTGCTAGGTTTCGCCAGAGGTCTTCTAGTTGTTTGAGAATGGTGGATCAAAGCTTTCCTCCTTAAATCTGGCATAACGTTTTGAGCTTAAACTTCATCCAGCCTCTAGGTATGTGATTTTATTCCAGATTTCTCTAGTCTAGAGGCTTTAGCTCTTGAGAAGCGATTTATTCTTTTCACTAGTCATCTGACTAAGTTATTTACTGGTTCATTCTATTTATTGCATAATGTTTATACCTATCCGAGGCCAAATATGAAGACCCCATGCTTATGTTTTTCTTGTGATCTGCTATAAAATCTATCGACCTACTATCTTAGGTTCTGGGTTCATGGCCAACTCATTCAATGTAATTAAATTCTCATGGAAATGGCTTGACTGTAATATTGTATCCAAAATTTTGTAACCGGAGGTTCATTACCAATTGTGGTTTTTACTTTGAAGACTTCATGTGCTTGTTGAAAATACTGATATTATCTACATGGTTGAAGGAAAGGGTCGTTCTCATAATTTAACCATCATCCAATCTTTGTTTTTCCTTTTTTATATAGGTTTATTTAATTCCGAGAATTAAGATTGTTTCACTTTTGCATTGTTCATTTCTTTATTTTCTAGAATCGATTGGGGCTTTAACCCACATTTCGTCTGCGACTCTAGATATGTAGATTGTAATACTTTTTTTGATGGCTTGATTTTAGATGTATCATTAACCGATTGTAGATTGTAATACTTGTTTTGATGGCTTGATTTTAGATGTATCGTTAACCGATTGTCCCTTACTTGTTGGGGTTTCAGTTCTGCTTTTTGAATTGTTTCGAAGTTGAAATGATATATATTTATTTACGTGGCTCATTGGCTTTGGTTCTCCTTCTTTACTTAGGGAAATTTCCCTTTTAAATAATAATGAAAATTGTGGGTTGGTTCCAGAACTTACTTCTTTTTATTACAGTTAAATTCCTTAACATATAAGGCATTGTAAAATATACTCTTGATACATGACAAAGTTTGGTTGTGAAGTTTAGCTATTTTTACAGAGGCACATATATTTAATTCTTTGTTTTCCCTAGAACTATATTTTCCTTTGTTTCTAGATGTATTCAGTACAACTCTAGAAATTTTGGTTCTTGGTCTTATAATGCCCTTTGAAGATTGGCTACATAGTAAACCCCTAAAGAATATTTCCTTGTAAATATTCCCACTAGTTTCACTAATAAATCTTAGTGAGTTTTTCTTTTAAAATAAAGTTACTAGCCTCTCTAGATTTCTGGAGTATAGTTAATAGTTCTTCTGGTGGTCAGTATGCCTTAACTGAACTAGTTCTTATACAATTTTCTCCAATAACATACATATCTTTGGTTAATAATTAACTATCCTACAAAGAGTTAAATATATACTTATTGAATCCGATAGTATATTACAAAAATTTAAATATATACATATCTAAATTTGACAATATATTTTGTCAGCCGTTGAATCAAGTTCGATTAAAAACACCGATTTTCCTCCAGACCATGAGACTCGCTTTCAGGCCCAAGTGTCCCCTTCAATTGTCACCCACATGCAGGGTGATTCCCTGTAGACTAACAATATTACTACTTTACAACTATCTGGTCTTAAAGAGACGTAGCTCTTTGAATCTGTCTCACACATCATCAGAAAAATCTCTCTTTGCTCTCTTCTCTTCATCTCAAGTACCCATACCCTCTTGATATTTTCCCTTGAGAATAAAAATACAAGGAAGTAGTTAGGGATAGGTAACTGCCTATCCTAATTTCCTCACATGTGATAGTTAAATAATCATCATTATCAAGACATTTGCCTCATGCACATTTTAATGAAAATAATAAATATATAAACTTAAATAGTAATATTCACTGAAATATTACTATAGTAATATTCATTTAAATAGTAATACATTTTCCTCATGCACATTTTAATGAAAATAATAAATATATAAACTTAAATAGTAATATTCATTGAAATATTACTATAGTATATTCACTTAAATAGTAATAGTATAGTTCCTTACCTCATTCACTGAAATATTAAATAAAAGCTAGTTTTATATAGAATATTATATATTAGAAATTAACATAAACATATAATATTTTAATTATCTTACATTTATTATTATTTTACTTTTAATAATTTATTTTATGACAACTAGTTTTTACCAAATATATTTTTATTATTTTAATAAACAAATCCCCACCTTTAATAATTAAGAATGGTGTACTTACCTGAGTAATTTTTAATATTCTACTTACCTTAATCTCGGCAAAGATGCATTCATACTATTTATTCCTTAAGATCGATTGGTTCTTCACCTTGTCCCAAGGATGGACCACATTAGCTAGTTCGAAAAGTGGACCAAATCTTGATTATGTGATTAATCCAAAAGACATCTATCTACAATATTTAGTTTGTTTACTATAGTAACTAAATATTTACAATTTACTAGGGACATCACACAATCAAATATAATTAGAAATCAAAAGCTACACTAAAATCAATGCATATAGTTGAAGAAATCAAATAAGATTAGAAATCACCATCTCCAATGAAATCAATGCATCTAGAGAAAACAATCAAATAGGATCAGAAATCAACATCTACACTGAAATCAATGCATCTAGTGAAAACAATCAAATAGGATTAGAAAGCATCATCTACACTTAAATAAATGCATCTAGTGCAAGAAATATTATTCTCTCTCTGCCCCCTCTATCTATATCTATATCTTCGTCCATCTCTCCTTCTTTGTCTCTCTATCTCTCTCCCCAACGGAACACACACATTCTCTTGCTCCATATCTATAGATCTCCCCCTGCGTCTCTCTGTCTCCATCTTCTTGTCTCTCTTCAACTCCCAGCTATATATCTATCTCCCTCTGCCTCTCCTTTCTCTTTCTATATCACCCCCAAAACATATACACTATTTCTCGATATTTATATATCTCTCCTTCCCTCTTCCTGTCCCTCTTGCTTCCCTCTTTCTCTCCTCTCTCCCTCTCTCTATATATCTCCCTTCTCACTCCCTCTCTCCTTTTCCACCTTTGTCTCTCTATGTCTTTATTCTTACCTCCCTCTCTCTTACCCTCCAACTCCATGTCTCTCTCCCTCCCTCTCACCTTCTCTCTCTCTTCCTTCCTCTCTCTCTCTCTTACCCTTATCTCGCTCTCTCACTCCTCTCTCTGTCTCTCTTCATTTCTTCTCTCCCCTCTCCTTCATTTTATTTCCATCTCTCCCTTGTCACTCCCTCTATCTCTCCATCTCTATCATTTTATATCTTTGTTCTTCCCTCTGTATATATGTCTATAATTAATATATAGTATAATAAACAAATTAATATCATATTAAATTTAATGTTGTATTAATCAAAACCATTAAATTTAATAACATTAATATTAGATTTAAAATAAAACTATATCAAATTAATTTTTTCAATATTAGAACTTTTATGTGGAAATATTTATGTTTTTAAAGACTTTAATATATCCATGGGATATGTTTTCTCCCCTTTAAAGATTCATTTTACAAATATTTAATTAAAAGAAATATTAAAAGATTTTGGAGAAAGATTTCCGTTTCTTTGTGTTAAATTAACCTTTTACCTATGATTTAAGAGATGGTATTGGCTTTAGTAAATCTCAGTAAAGATGTTTAATATTTTCCCTAATTTTGAATTTTAATGTGGTAATTTTTTTGTTAAAAGTAAATTTATTATCCATTCAAATTCACTTGTATGATAAAATGAACTATTAAACCAATGAGATAATCTACTATTATATATAATAATATATAGTTGTATTTTAATAATTAACCTTAATCTATTAATAAGATCAAAAAATTATATATAGCTTATGATTCAAGTTATGTTTTGGTCAACATCAATAAAAATTATTTTTATTAGTTTTGAGAACATGACATAATTACACATAAAAATCATATTGAACTATAAAATACACCCCTCCAAATACCAAACCAAAATAATTATTATTATTGAATAATTTGATATATGAAATTCTCACATAACAATATGGAACATTTAAAACCACTAAAATATAAAAAATTAAAAAGATTAAGATCACAACGATGAAAAAGTATAAGATTCAAAGTTTCTCATCTTCTGCAATACGAAAGTTAAGCAACACTCTGTGTCTGTCTAGATATATATAAAATTAAAAAGATTAAGATCACGACAATGAAAAAGTATAAGATTCAAAGTTTCTCATCTTCTGCAATACGAAAGTTAAGCAACACCCTGTGTCTGTCTAGATATATATACGGACGATCATTGTGAACAGATATGGAGGTAGAAAAGGTTCGTATGGCCAGATATGTGGATAAAGTTGTATCCAACATAAATATTTTTAAAGGAAGTCTTCAAGTTATCTACTTGTTTAAAGATGTAGACATATTCCTTCGTGCCACCGTATCACTGGAAATGGGGTTACACACGTTCGAATTTTGATTAATCTTATCGGATAGTTTGTTGGTTATTAATTTTCTTTTCGATTTTATGTAGCCTTAATATTGTTTCACTTTTATCCAACTTAAATGTTTCTAATGGAAATACTCTTAGTAACTTAAATATGTAGATATATTCATTCGTGGGTAAGGTTTAACTAGTTTGTTATAGGGCATTAAATACTCTGGTACATGCATGTCTTATAACAATATAACACACAGCGTTATTTTTAATTTATGTAGCCACCAAGGTTGTGTTTTATATTGTTATAGCTCATGC
This sequence comes from Pinus taeda, assembly GCA_000404065.3. Classification (NCBI taxonomy): domain Eukaryota; kingdom Viridiplantae; phylum Streptophyta; class Pinopsida; order Pinales; family Pinaceae; genus Pinus; species Pinus taeda. Next base: position 364,414 of record APFE031139820.1, read on the forward strand.
ATATACCAGGACATTTAATGCCCTATGACAAACTGGTTAACCCTTACCTTCATTCGTGGCACCTTATCACTGAAAGAGGGGTTACACGGGGTTACACACGTTTGAATTCGATTAACCTTATCGGAGATAGTTTGTGGTTCATCATGAATATTTTCCCTTTTCTGTTAATAAAAGGAAAAATTAAATTAAAACCGAACATATACTCTCTCATTATACCGGACCACAAAATAATAGCATCCCTTCGCCCTTATCCTACCATTTATTTTAACTTTTACCATTGCCACATGCATGGTTCAGATTGGGATTACAAATTCGATAAACGCTAAAGATCTTCATGAATTTTTGTCAAAGATCCATATCCATAAGTACGCAGGATCGAGTTCACCTCACCATGTCTACTGCTTATCACTTCTTTGTTGATAAAGTAACCAGGAATAAAATATAAAGACGCCATGTTTTGCTTTAGGATTTACGTGTTTGAAAAGAAAAAGTATAAGAAAGTGGACATACGAAAAGCATCTCTATGTTTCGGCTCAGAATCTTTGTTTCGGCTCAGAGTCTTCTAAATACGCAACACATGGACTCTAGAGCGGCTCACAAGGAGACAGAAGTTCCTGTCATCGATCTCGCTCTTTCAGAGGTTCAAACTACAGAATTAAGTATTGTTAGACAAATTGGATTCTTCCAGGTCATTAACCATGGCATCCCTGCAGAACTTATCAAAGAAGTTCGAGATACTTCGCGAATATTCTTCAAGTATCCTGCACAAGAGAAGATGGAGGTTAGAGCAAAGGCACAGTGAGGCGACGGCAAAATCCCACGGGTTATAATGCGTATCCACAGTGTAGATGAGATTAGTAAGAGAACCGATACTATGGGACCGACCCAGCAGCATGCAACCCTTTTCTGGAGGATTTGCCTCAATTGCGGTAAGAACATTCATGTTCTTCTTCGTATAAACTAATTCATAGACACTTCGTGAATTTGTGATCGTGATTTAATCGTGCAGATTTGTTACAGAGAAGTTAATGGTATCGGTGGAATTGATCGAGAACATAATTTTGCAATTGATCGAGAACATAATTTTGCAAAGCTTGTTATTGCCTACCATTTTTTTCACGAGGGACAGAATTGAGGTTCATGCAAATCGCATAAAACACACTTAGTCTTAGTTATGGCATGTGACGTGGATGCACTTTAATATAGCATAAGCACATATTCATGCACTTTAATATAGCATAAAGCACATATGTACATTAAGATGGCTTAAATTTCACTTAACAAAAAGAATTTTTAGCTTTAGTGTTTGCATGTGGTGTACATTTAGTCTAAAGTTCACTTAACATAAAGCACACATGCACATTAACATAACATAAAGTTCTTTTAGCTTTAGTTAGTTTATGTATTGATTCTTTCTTCACTATTGAATATGCATAATTCATTCTCTCTTATAATTTATGCACTTATTATCTAGTTATGCGGTGCAATCACAAATACTTTAACATGTTATCAAAGCTAAGGTGGCCTTGTAAAAGGTGCATGAACATTTGATTTGCCGATCAAAATATTGAATTACTCACTCAAGTGTCTCAACATCCGCAAGGTGAAAGAATGGTATTCTCATCTTTAGCTATTTTCACTCCATATAACTACTTCCAATGGAAGCCAAAGATTTTTCTTCACCTCAAAGGAAAAGGGTTGTATCGAATAGTTATCGATGTGGAAACTGAACCAAATTCCATCACTGAAATATCCAAACACTTCAACAAGATGGATGAGACTTTTGGTCTTAGATTAGTGACCATATCTCTAGAATTGCATTTCTTGTGGACACATGCACCACACCAAATGAAGTTTGGACAATTTTTGAGAAATTATTTGAAATCACGATGAGATGTGGGTTCATCTTCTCAAAAAATGAGCAAAATTCCTTAGATCTAGGAAACTTTGAGAACACAAAATATTTCTTTACGAAATTTAAATCATTGTTTCTTCAATTACATGATTGGAGGATCGATAAATCCAAACAAGAAAGTCAATTGATAATTTCTATTTTGTCTAAATTAGGTCCTAAATATATTGTTTTTGTTTCTATATTTCATACACTTAGACTTGCAACTAGAGATAAATGGAAAATGCCCAAACTTGATGCAATTTTTTAGTCTCTTAGAATAATCTCATCAAGAAGTGTTCATTAAAGTATTCAAATGCACAATCACTTTACATGCATGAAAAAGGAAATTCCAACTCGAAACCAAATCAACAATCCAAAGGCAAAGGGAAAGCAACAGATTTAGATCCAACAAAGGGAGGAAATAGAAAACCTCCATAAGGCTCATCCAACTACAAGGGTATGAAGGGAAAGAAAGAAAAATCAAAGTGTCTTTATTGTAATAGAGGTTATCATCTTGAATCCTCTTGTTTGCATAATACTATTGATTAGATGGAAAAGAATCTTCAACAAAATAGCCTTGGTCATCTCATTCCAGAAAGTGCCAAGAAGAAGATGGAAGAGAAACCATAAAAAACAACGGGTAATGGTCATTCTTTGATTTCCCTTCATTCTACACTATAAAAATGGATCATTGATTCAGGACCTTCAGATAATATGGCTTCTTCAAATGAATCTCTTTCTTCTATACAACCATGCTCATGACCTCCTATGCTCATGGGAGAAAATTTTGCAGCTAAAGAAACTAGACAAGGAAGAGTGCAATTCAAAGATGGATGTTTTGAGAATGTTTTTGATATTCTGAGGTTTTATGTGGATCTTCTTTCATACTATCAAATGTAAAACTCCGAAACCGGAAGGAAAGTAGATTTTACCCCAGATTTTTTGAGCATTTATCACAAGAAAACAAACTCAAAGATTGCATTTGGCATGGTAAATGATCAGTCCCATCCATATACCTTTTTTTATTTTGTTTCTCACTCAGATTCCATTTTTCTATTGACACATGCAAATGAAAAAAGTAAGATTCAGCATAAGAGATTTGGACAGTTGAATTTCAGATATATGAAACAACTTACCAAGCAAGGGATAGTTAAAGGGTTATCGACCACTCAATTTTCAAATGATGTTTGCAATTGATGTGCTCTTGGAAAGCATCCACAAGACAAGTTCAAGAAGGGGCATGCATGGAGGGCCTTTTCACCTTTAGATCTTATACACAATGATCTCATGGGCCCTTTTCTAAAACTTCCAATGAGAAAAGAAAAATGCGTGTTGTCATTTATAGATGAGTACACGAGACTCACTTGGATTTATTTCCTGAAACTCAAGTCTAAAGTTTTTCAACATCTAAATATTTTGAAAGCACACATGGAAAATCAATCTGGAAAACACATCAAAATCCTCTACACATATAATGGGAAGGAATATGTCAACAAAGATACCCAAAACCTTTGTAATGAAGTGACCATGCAATTGCAACACATTGTTTCTTACACTTTGCAGCAAAATGGGGTGGTCGAGAGGAAGAATAGATATTTGAAACAAATGGTCAATTTCATGTTGCATGCAAGATATCTTCCATGAAAATTGTGGGTTGAAGCTATAAAATATTTTTCATACACCCATAATAGATCTCATGATAAATCTTTTACTAGAAAATCATCTTTTGATGCTTGGGCTAGTATGCAACATGATGTGAGTCATTTTTTCAATTTAAAATTTGGAGTGTGGGACCATATTCCTACAAAGAAGAGAAAGCCTTTGGAGCCTCATATAAATGAATGCATGTTCGTTGGATATTATAATGGATTCAAATGGTACATATTTATTTATATGAAAATTGAAAATATATTTATCAAAAAGATTATAAATTTTAAAGAAGATACTTTGCATGCACCACCAAAAGAACCTATTACAAAGCTACCCTCAACACCAGTTCATGAGTATACAGATGATATTTTGGCTAGGTTTCTAATCTAGATGAGCCTTTTCTTGGGATGCCTATCAGAACACTAGTTGTTGAAAATCGAGATAATACTTCCTCATGTAGTTCATAAGATTCTCGATCACCTTCAACACAAAATTGATGTGGCATGAGTGAATACTTAGATGAACCTACGATGAGACCTAAGTTTGAGGAAGCTCCACAAGTACTCTCAACTATGGAACCAGGCATTCCCATGCATGCTTATATGATGCATGCATCTAATCCATAAACTTATGCAAATGTAAATAGGAATCCTACATGGGAAGTACCTAAGGATGAAGAATATAAATCTCTTTAAGAACTAGACTCGTGACCTAGTTCCGCTACCTTCCATCCATAATCTTGACAAATGCAAGTGGGTTTACCAGACAAATCAAGCAACAAATAGCCAAGTTAGTCAATATAAAGCAATATTGGTGGCCAAAGGTTTTCAACAGGTACATGATGTTGACTATGATGCGAATCTTGCTAGTGGCAAAAATGGATTATATTTGGCTTGCTATCTCCATTGTAGCAGCAAGATGATGGTAAGTGCATCATATGGATGTGAAGAATTTATTTCATCACGGTGATCTTGGGGAGTAAATCTACATGGATCAACCATAGGGATACTTGGAAAATTCATCTCTGGTATGAAAACTAAAGAAATATCTCTATGACCTTAAGAAAACACCTAGAGCCTGATATGCAAAGATGTATTCCTATTTATTTTCTCAAAAACTTGTATGCGACAAATCTGATTCCAACATTTATTTGTTGAAGGAAATTGAATCCTTGTTGACCATAGTACTCTACATAGATGATATTTTGATAATAGGTAGTTCAATTTCTACCATTGTTGAGATTAAAATTGCATTCCATGACCAGTTTTCTATGAGAGTCATGGGCATGCTTGGTTTCTTCTTTGAACTAGAGATCAATCATAATGGTTCTGGGATTACCATCTCAGTCAGAATATGCTAGGGATCTTTTGGAGCTATTTCACATGAGTGACTACAAGCCAACAACCACACCTTTTTTTTCAAGGATAAAGCTTGAGGATGGCAAAGGCACACTATTAATTGATTGCACATTGTACTGTCAGGTTGTGGGGAGTCTTATTTATCTCACTCAATCATGTCTTTATCTTTCATATGCCATAGGAGAAGTTTCCAGATGTATGTAGGAGCCACATGAGTTACGTTATAAAGTTGCAAAGTGCATCCTTCAATATGTCCAGGTGACAATTACATATGGGATTCATTACACAATTTTTCTTTCTTTAGATCTCATTGTGTTCAAAATTTAGATTGGGTTTGTGACAACCTTGATCACAAGTCCACCTCTAACTATGTACTTAGTTTGAGATTTGGCCCCATTTGTTGGTCAAGCGGAAGCACGCTATCGTTGTCTTATCATCAGCATAGGTCAAGTGCAAAGGAGCATTCAAAGCCACCATTGGGGCCATTTGGTTGCAAAATCTCATTTATGAGCTTGGTATCATTGTCCATCACTAACTTTCATATGTTACTACAATAAGAGTACACTGAAGTTTTGCAGAGATCAATTGCAATGACAGTGAACCAAACATATCAACATCCACAAGCACTACAATGTAGGATTGATTCTTGATGGGATCATCGATCTGCAGTACTTTCCTAGTTCCGAGCCAACTAACAATATTTTCACCAAGACTTTCAGTAACCGTAAGTTTCACTTTTTGTGGGATTGTTTCGGGGTGAAGGATAAAACTACCTACTTGTTGTCTTTTATTTTAATTTTGCATTGCATTTTGAGGCAAGGGTTTTTCCCACTGGGTTTCCTCTCATTCCTCTTTCATGCATTGTAAATGGATACCTAAGAGAGTCTTGTTGTGGTGAGTCATCCATCTTGCATCATACTCACCTACGTTATGCTTAAGGGGGGATGTTAGTGTACATGCACCTTAACATAACATAAATCACACTTACTTTTAGTTTTAGCTTTATTAAAATAACATAAAGCACCGTTAGTTTTAGCTTTAGTTAGCTTTAGCGCTTGCATGCATTTAGGATTAACTTAACTCCGTTACACATTGATTCTTTCATCACTACTGAATATAAAAATTAATTCTTTCTTCTAATTTTTCTCAATTCTTATTCTTGAGCTAAGTCCCTACTGACGTATCTTTAATAATTTAACACTTTGTTATCTAAAAGCCACAAGTCAAAAGAAGAGATAGGAGCATGAGTGCATCAAGACAACAACTGCACCGCCATGGTGGGAAAAAACAAGAATGGAGTGAAGCAAGTTTTGAAGGATGACAAATGGTTTAACATCAAGTTGTTAAAAAATCCTTGATGGATAGCCGAGTTGGTTGAAGATCTTCTTGACAAGTCATTGACCCTTTGTCACAATGCACTGGTTCAATTCTCTTTGGCCTCTTTGGCCCATGAGAACGATACCCTTATATTTAAAAACATTTATGAATAAAAATATGTGAACGATATATAGCTTTTTACTTATATCCTTTTTAATAAGTAAAGATATAGGTTTTTTAATAAAGCAATTGAGTTTATCTTTTTGTGTGAAAAGATTTCAACGATATATATCATTTTTACTTATGTCTTTTTTAATAAGTAAAGATATAGTTTTTTTTAACAAAGCAAATGATAAACAAATCTGATGCGGTTGATATGAATGATTATTGACTTTGTTTTAATGTTTATATCTAAAGATAATTTCAACCAAATTATATTTTCAATTCAAATAAACAGTATTAGTAGAATGAATTAGATTTATTTAATTTTAATATTTAATAAATTTCTATCCTCACAAAGGGTTTGGCATATAAGGATAATATAATACTTTAGATCTTGTATGCATATTGGAGTAATTGATTATGTAGAATATATATGAGATTTGTTAAACTTTTATCTGGTCAAAATTTGGGTTTGTTCCGCTAAAAATTTCATAAATTTACCTTCGCTACTGTATATCAACATATCATTTACAAAGGACCTAGCAAAATCATTCATGGCCCTTTTATCTGGCATACACTGTGCATACATATATAGGTATGGAGCAATAACAGATTCAATAGTGCCGTGGATTGAGATGTAGTAAAAAGAGAAGATAATGTTCCTTTGCGTATGGCAGCATTCCAAACCCGGAATAACAATGAGGCCTCTTCGTCAGTTTATGAATGACCGTTTACACAACATTTATGTACAAAGATTATATGCTAAAGAGAATCCATTACAAGACACATCCTCCTACAAGATCCGAAGATTTTGTCAACATCTCCATCTGCGCCATCAATAAGATAAATCTTGATTCTTGACAGCAACCTAAAATCAACCGAATTACTTAAACCTTTAGATGTAATCAATAGACTATACACATATCATATGATGCATGGATGTCCATGAGTAATCAATTCTCACAGTTGTCAAATGAATGCATGAATCTTACTGAATTCTATGCACATCTCAACAAAAGAATTTTCTATTTTCATCTGTGTTTAGCTTTTCGTGAAATATTTGGCTGGTACTCTAGACATTGTTGGAAATGGTAATTTCTCCTTTGCGCAAGAGGCCAGCAGCAGGTAAGGCGCCCGGTCAGCAGTCAACGGCCACCCCGAAACCACCGATGCAAACTTAAAACCGGCAGGATCATATCGCACCGCCCTTCAGCGAAAGGCAGTTTCCGTGCATCGAGCTCCGATGCAATTGGGAGCTGACAACTGTCCAACAAGTGATGCTGGCCTGACATCAGCATGTCCCATCCGTCAGAAGGTAACTTCTGGTCCTCTTACCCCGTCTGATCATGAGGCCTCTCTCTCCACCGTTTGATCTCGTGGAAGCTGTCCGCCGTTTAAAATCTTCATGGTACGCCTACGGGGCCTGTCAAAATTAATGCAGCATGGACAATACATAATCGACCATGCCTTATGATAATGGAATGTCATAGGTTTGGTAATGTGCCTTTAATGTTTTCATACGGCGAATTTAACTGGAGTATGGGCGCGCGGTAAAACAAAGTATAACATAAGTTTTCTTTTATATATGTTTTTAATAAAAAAAGAAAAGTGTTGACCATGTTTTTGTTACGAAAAAAAGGCACGCACGGGGATTTGAAAAACATATGTGTAATGGCGCATTGTAAAAAGATGAAATGTGTTGTGTGAGTTTTCATACAAAAAGATGTATGTGTGTTCGGTGTAGCGAACGAAGAACAGGGAAACTCCAAAAGGAGAACAGAGTAAATTTTATATTGCAGGAGATGCACAGATGTGCAAAAATGTTCTGGTTTGAAATGTAAAAGAGAAATGCAGCAACAGTGAAAAGAATTTATTTTGTCTTGGTAATGTTTTGGATTGCAATGTAAAAATTGCACAGCAGTGCAGGAGGAGAAGTAAATGAAACCAGTGGGTGGTTTTGTTTTCAAAACCATGAGTTGTTTCACACAGAAGTGAAAAGGTGAATGTGTAAATCCCTGTATTTTTATTTTTCACACAGCAGTGAATGTAAATGAAATATTTACACAGTGGTGTAAAATTTCATAGGAGGCAGAGTAATTTATCTTGAAATGTTTTGGTGAATCCCTCTCAGTAAAAGAGGATGAATATGTCTCTGTAAATTCTCAGGTGAAAACAGAGTTTTGGTTTAATCTTGTTTTTGGTAAATCCCTCTCAGCAAAGAGGATGAATGTGTAACTATGAATTTATTTTAATGAATGGAAATCTTTCATGGTGGTGCATTACTCTGTTCAGTGAATTTTTTTTTAAGGGTAAAGATCCTGGTGTAGAGCAAAGGAAACAGAGCATTGGCTCTGTGGTGTTTGTCTGGTTTTGGTATTTTCCCATCTCAAACAAGGAGAAAAATACCCAACAGTGGTATCAGAGCTAGTCCAGGCTCTTTGATGGTAACAGAGCAGGTTCATGCTCTTTGAAGTGTCAAAGAAGCTGAAGGAAAGACCCTTGTTGCAGCAGCAGTAAAGCTTCTCCAGCTGTGTGAAGTTTCAGCCAAAGGGATTCAGGTATTCCTCAAAGTTTTTGAGTTACTGTTAAAAGAAACAGTCAGTGGTTTTTTTTAAAAAACACAGTAAGGGATTTTAAAAATAGTTAAGAATGGCAAGGTCAAAGAAGAAAGTGTCTAAATCCCCTAAGGTTGTGTCTCCTTCCTCTGTTAAAATAGAAGGCAATCTATTTGAAAGTATTTTATTTGAGGCTCCAAAGTTCGATGGGGACTTTGATATATGGGAAATAAAAATCAGGGCTTTCTTAAAGTCTGAAGGCATGGAAATTTGGGAGTCAGTGATTGATGATAGTAAGATGGATGGAGAATCCAAAGAGTATGATGCAAAAGCAGCAAAGATAATCCTGGATGGTCTGCCAGATTCTGTAAAGAAGAATCTAGGAAAATATTCATCAGCAAAGGATATATGGGATAAACTACATGAACTTCATGCAAAGGGAGCACTGACCATGACCATCAGTGAAGAAGGAAATTCTGAACCCATCATAGAAGCTGAAAATGAGAAGGTTGACCTCATCAAGCTTCAAGTGCAAGAAA
>APFE031139820.1:377763-428903 GCA_000404065.3 Pinus taeda
TCAGCGCAAAGTAGTTTCCGTGCAACGAGCTCCGATGCAATCTGGAGCTGACAACTGTCCAGCAGTGATGCTGGCCTGACATCAGCAAGTCACATCCGTCGGAAGGTAACTTCCGGTCTTCTTACCCTGCCCGATATGTGTCCGATCAACAGTGAATATTGTCCGCCGTTCGATTGTCAGGTAAGGTCTGCGCAGTTTAAAGTCTGTCTGAAGTCATACAGAGGCCTGTCAAAATTAATGCAGCATGGACCATACATAATCGACCATGCCTTATGTTAAATGAATGTCATAGGTTTGGTAAGGTCTTAATATTTATTACGGCGGGAGTATGGGTAAGTTTTTTAATATAAGTTTAAAAAAAAAAAAACGTTGACCAATTTTTGTTAACGCACAGGGATTGTAATATGTGCAATATGCAATTGCACATAAAGAAGTGAATTTGGCCCTGCAGCACTGGTGAACAAAATAGAGCGACCCCAGCATTGTAAAAAAAAAGAGAGAGGGGAATGTAATGTGAATTTTATGGTATTGCACATGAGGAGAAGAGTGTGTGGGCTCGCAGCAGCCATTAAAAGGAAACCAGGGATTGTCATGTAAAATAGCATAAGGTGAGAATAAAAACAGGGTCCGCAGCACCTGTAAAAACCAACGAAGAAAAATCAGAGGGACGCACATATATGCATAAATATTTTTGGGGTTTGAAATGAAAATATTTTTTTATGCAGCAGAGTAAAATGTTTTTCTTTGTAATGTAAAAAGTAAAAGAATGCAGAGGAGGCAGGAGTTGAAAAAGTGAAAGAAGAAAACCAGGGGCAAGCTCAAAACCATGAGTTGTTTCACACAGAAGTGAAAAGGTGAATGTGTAAATCCCTGTAGTTTTTATTTTTCACACAGCAGTGAATGTAAATGAAATATTTACACAGTGGTGTAAAATTTCATAGGAGGCAGAGTAAGTTTTGTAAAATGTCTTGGTGAATCCCTCTGAGTGAAAGAGGATGAATATGTCTTAGTAAATTCTCAGGTGAAAACAAAGTTTTGGTTTAATCTTGTTTTTGGTAAATCCCTCTCAGCAAAGAGGATGAATGTGTAACTGTGAATTTATTTTAATGAATGGAAATCTTTCATGGTGGTGCATTACTCTGTTCAGTGAATTTTTTTTAAGGGTAAAGATCCTGGTGTAGAGCAAAGCAAACAGAGCATTGGCTATGTGGTGTTTGTCTGGTTTTGGTATTTTCCCATCTCAAACAAGGAGAAAAATACCCAACAGATAACCGTTCAGTTGACAAACAAATGATAATAGCTCGGATTTTGTTGGTTGTCATTATCGTTTGTGCGGAAAACAATGGTGCACCTGACTTCATTCAACGATTGAAGCACCAACTATATCTGGGCTTCTGAAATTTTTGAAATTTTGTTTGCCAAAAGGAAAGTTAAATTGACCTGATACTTCGTTCATGTATACAGTAACTGGATGTTGAGTCGTGAAAATTTTGGAAATTATATCAAATCGACCTAATACAATGTATATAGTAACTTATGACCAACAAATTGTTGTACGTATCTCGTGTACACTGTAGTTTCCAGGAGCATTTCTGTATGTTAATCGATGGCTCTTATGTTTGTTTGATTGTTGAATATTTGGTGAGTCAGTAATGGAGATAAAGATGTCAGTTATATCGAGATAAACATACTGGTAATGCTATTTGATTACCAAATATTTAACAAATCAGCAATCGAAATAAAGATACCCCAAATCTTCTTATTACTGAATATTTAACGAATCTAACAATGAAGATAAAAATACCCCACATCATTAAACTTATGTCAATCCCACAACTTATCAAGATAAAGATGCCCCAAATTGCTATTTTTGACTGGCAGTGCGTGGCTCATCGTCATCCACGTTGGATATAAGCTTATTGAGATAAAGATGCTCCAAATCCCTAATTTTGACTGACAGTCAGTGGGTCATCCCTCATCCACGTTACAGGTTCTTGGCGAACATGAATCTCATAATAGTTGTTTCATGTTCTCTTTCTTTATTCCTAAGATGCGAAGGATTTGAGATCGATCGACGCGTTACAAACAAATTTACAAACCATTCTTTTGGGAAAGAGGTGATGTTTCTAGTTTATTGTTAAAATATATAATTATTTTTGGATTAATCACAGTATTAAGATTTAATTTATTTTTCAGACTACTTATTATAATTCATCCCAAATATAAAACAAAATTACAAAATAATCATGAAAATTATTTTTATTGAGTAATTTTATGTCAAAATAACATAATCAACTTTATTGAATCAACCTGAACAACTCACAGGTGGAACACCACCTGCCACTGCAGAAAACACTCTTACTTACATGAATTACATGAGTGATATATATAATTTACACACATTTAGGGAAGTTGAAACAACACCCTAGAAAACAGCAACAAAACACTCTTACTTATATGAATTACATGAGTGATATATATAATTTACACACATTTAGGGAAGTTGAAACAACACCCTAGAAAACAGCAACAAAATCCTAATCTAAGGTTCGGCGTCACTCCATTAACACATTTCAACATTAATCTCAACACTCCCCCTTAATGGAGAAACACTCTCACTTACATGAATTACATGAGTGATATATACAATTTACACACATTTAGGGAAGTTGAAACAACACCCTAGAAAACAGGAACAAAATCCTAATCTATGGTTCGGTTTGAACCGTCACTCCATTAACACATTTCAACATTAATCTCAACACTCCCCCTTAATGGAGAAATGGATTCACAGATATACCTAACACTTCCTCAAACAACTCAAATTTGATTCTACCAAGAGGTTTGGCAAAAACATTAGCAACATTGTCACAACTATTACAATATTCAATATGAATTTCTTTTGACTAAACTTTCTCCCTAACAAAATGAAACTATGTATCAATATGCATTGTGTTCTTATGAAATACTGGATTATTTGCAAGTTTGATGGAGCTCTAGTTGTCACATTTGATCACTGTTGCAACCTTTTGTTCTTCTTCAGCATCAATGAGAACTCTCCTCAACCAAACTACTTCACATGTTGCTGCACAAATAGCTTGATATTCAGCTTCTACAGAAGACAAGGATATTATGTTCTACTTTTTGCTACTCCATGTAGTGACCTCAGATCCAATTCTCAATGCATAGCCTGTTATGGATCGTCTGTCATCTACATTTCCATCTCAACCAGAGTTTGAAAAACCTATCAATCTAACATCACACGAATCAGTATAGACAATACCAAAATCTAAGGTTCCCTAGAGATACCTCAAAACACCTTTTGCGGCAACCTAATGGCTTTCAAGGGGCTTTGACATAAATTGGCTCAATGCACTGACTGCATAAGCCAAATCAGGCCTAGTTGTAGTCAAGTATATTAGACTCGCAACCAGCTGCCTATACAAAGTCGCATCTACCTCCTCAGTTCCATCATCATTATGAAGTTTTAAATTTTGTTGTAAAGGTGTTGTTGCAGCTTTGCACTGATCCATTCTAAACATTTCTAGTAAGCTCCTGACATACTTACTCTGTGACATAAAAAAATTTCTAGAATCCCTCCAGACTTCCAAACCCAAATAGTAATGTAGCTCTCCAAGGTCTTTCATCTCAAAGACTTGTGACATCTACTCCTTGATTTCTTTAATGAGATTATTAGCATTCACTGTAATGATTAGATCATCTAGATATAAATAAATCAAAACAATCCTTCCCTCTTTATCAAACATGGTATAAAAATTAGGGTCATTTTTGCTCCTTTTATAACCATGCTGCAGGAAAAACGAATCAATTTTTTCATACCATGACCTCGGTGCCTATTTTATTCCATACAATGCTTTCCTTAACCTGCAAACTAAATTTTCTTCACCCTGTTTGACAAACCCCTTTAGTTCCACTAAGTAGATTTCTTCTTTTAAGTCCTCTTATAAAAATGTAGATTTAACATCTAGCTGGTGAATCATCCACTGGTGTTTGGTACCTAAAGCAATTATCATTCTGATTGTGTTTAGTTTAGCTACAGGGAAAAATGTTTCATCATAATCTATGCCTTCTTACTGCGAATACCCCTTTGCAACCAGCCTAGCATTATGCTTATCTATGTTCCCATATGCTTTAAATTTAGGCTTATACAACCATTTGCATTCTATGGGTTGTTTTCCTTTAGGTAATTTAACTAAATCCCAAGTTTTGTTGAGGATTGATTAATATTCCTCTTTCGTAGTAGCCCTCCATTCACTATATTGACTAGCTTCTTTATAACTAAAGGGTTCAACAACATTCATCATACTAGTTATAAAAGCATTTTCCCTACATCTTGCTGGAAACTGAACCTTCCTACCTGATCTCCTAAGTGGTTGTGTAGCTTCAAACCTTGTTTGATCATGATTTTCTGGACTTGGCTTAACAACTACATCATCTTCTTTCCCTTCCTGTTGTTGTCGTTGTTGTTGTTGTTGCTACTCATTGTTGTCACCTAATTCATCACTTCCTTCTTGCACCAACAAGGGCACGTGCCATTCTTCACTAGCACTCTCATGGCTTCCTTCATTAACCTGCCCATGAAACACTACATATATGCTCACAAAAACTTTATGAGTAGAGGGATTAAATAGTTTGTAGGCCTTAAATTCTGTACAATACCCAACAAAAATACATTTGATGGCCTTTGAATCTAGTTTCTTTCTATCTTCCTTTGGGACATGGGCAAAGGCTTTACTACCAAAAACTCTCAAATGCTTAACTGCAGGTTTATAATGAAATAAAGCTTCAAAAGGAGTTTTGAAATCTAAACTTTTTGTTGGGCTCCTATTCTTTAGATATACTGCAATATTAATCGCTTGAACCCAAAACACATTAGAAATATTCTTACCTTTTAACACATTGCGAGTACAGTCCACAATGGTTATGTTCTTCCTCTCTGCAACCCCGTTTTGTTGAGGAGTGTGGGGTACTATAAACTACTATTGTATCCCATTATCTTTGGAGTATTTGAGGACACAAGCTTTCTTGTACTCTCCCCCTTGATCCAAGTGGAGAATCCTGATGCTTTTACCTATATGTTTTTCAACCATACTTCTTAACTCCTTGAAGCATTCAAAAGTGTGGCCCTTCTTCCTGAGGAAATACACTGGGTAAATCTAGTATAGTCATCAATAAATAGTAAAAAATAGTATGCACCACCTAACGATCTTGTATGCATAGTCCCACATAAATATGAGTGTACCAGCTCAAGTATATCTCTCTTCCTTCTATCAGAATTCATAGGAAATTCATCTTTGTGCAGATTTCCCAATGCACATGCATCATAATCAAAATGAATAGGTTTTAAAACAGGAAGACCTTCGACCATACCTCTTTTCTGTAATAGCAGCAGATCATTGAAGTTAATATGGCCGAACCTCTGATGCCATACATCCATTGTGGTCATGGAAAATGATGTCAATGCCTCATGTGGTGCGATTTTGACATTTATCTTGTACAATCCTCCCATGCAAATACCTATTGCAATAGGCTTCATACAATCCAACAAATCTTTAATGACATAATATGATTTCTAAAACTCTACCTTGAAATTCTGATTAGTTATAGTAGAAATAAAGATCAAATTGTTTTTTATCCCGAGTACATACATTACATTATGGATATGTCTAATATTTCCATCAGGTAAAACAATAGGACTCTTACCATAACATTTGATTTGGTACTCTCTATTATCACCAAGATAGATGTTTGCTCCGCTGTTGGTCTTTTGAAGTCTACAAACCACTATCTATTCCATGTCATGTGGCTGGATGCACATGAGTCCACAAACCAGGTACCTACATCATCATCCTTAGCCGAAAGCGTAGAGTTAGATATGATTTGTCTAAGGTTCTGACTCTATTCCTCATCACCAAAATGACCTACATGTTGCTTATGTCTCTTCCAACCTTCATCAAACTTCTTCTTCAAGCAATATCTAGCTATATGGTCAGTTCTACGACAATAAAAACATTTGGTTGCAGAGTCATTTCTATTGAAAGATGTACCATGAGGTGGGGGCATCTTTCTTTGTGGTGTTGCACTGCTCTTCTATGCTGCATTTGGCTTTCCTCTCAAGGGCTTCTTCTTTGCCATTAAGGCTAGATCTGAACTCTGAGGTTTATGAGTCAGCAGCCTTTCCTCCTCTTGCATAAGGATTCCTGCCAATTCTTCAAACACAAGGGCTTTTCCTCTTGCATTCAATCCAGTGATGAACATATGATACTCGTCAGTCATACCATTCATGGCAATCATGACCAAATCACGATCTGACACAACTTCACTGATGTCTCCCAACTTGTTCTTGAGCTCCTTGATCCACGAAATAAATGCTACCATTGTCTCATTCTCCTCCATCTTGATGGAGAGAAAATTTCTCTTCAAAAACAACAATTGATTTGTGTTCTTGACCTCATAGAGATCCTTTATCATCTTCCAAATCTCTGGTGTAGTCTTGCAATCATGGATATGGGGAATAATGCTATCTTTGATGGACAATTTCAGTAGAATTCTCACCTTAGTCTCCCGCTTTTTCCAGTCTTGGATTGTTGTTAATGTTCCTTCTACAGCCAAGTTCGGCTTCACCTCATCATTATTCACAATTTTCCATGCATTATGTCCCTCAAGCAGGGTATGCAACTTGAATTTCCAACCAAAGTAATTGGATCCATCCATCTTGTTATTTTCATTGAGGTAAGATTTGCTAACTCATTATTCATCTTGAACGAATAAAAAAGCTTCAACCCCAGTAATTAAGAAAAAAACAACCCCAGATCTTAAAAACTACTACAAATGCTAGATCCAATGAAAACAGAGCCTAGATCTCCCCCTTTTTTTTTTAAGAAATCACTTCAATTCCTTCTTTAAAAAACGAAAATCGCCCCCTTTATCAAATAATAAGCCCCTTTTTTTAATTAAAGAACTTTAATTAAAAAAAGCTTCAATGATAATTAAAACTTCAATTCTCCACCGATAAAGAATTAAAAAAACACTTTAATTCTTTAATTAAAAAAGCTAATTTGAAAAATCGTCTTTCAAATCCAATCTCCTTTCACCAAAATCATATTCGGCACTATGACTTATCAAACATCAAAAATATCACCATGAATTATCAAACAGAGGCGGAAGAGACCATCCAATTTATTCCCAAAAGACCAATGTGCAGCAGTGCCCACATCCTCAACCATGCGGACAACAATCTTTGTAACACGCTAATCTTGGTTCACAGTCTAAAGAAAACAAGCATTTTCTCAAGCCACAACAGGAAGATTTATCCTCAAACCGCAACAACAAAGGAAGTCTTCCACCCTCGGTGTCAATGCAATCCACTACGTCGCCTCTGGGTTTTATTTGAAGTCGCCCTTCACTGATCATATCTACCTCACAGTAGCCTTGTATAGCAGACCAGGCCATAGCGCTTAATGACTACAGTCAAAAGAATGATCTTGTTTGTAGAGGATCGCCTATTCGATCAGGGTTGGATCATATGCGCAGGAACTCATTCAAACCATGAAAACTATAGCCACTTGTGGGAAGAGGCTTGCTTCCATTGGTCTGTTAAACCAACCGCCAAGAATACAAGTGCAGAGGCCAATACTGGATCCCGCAACCGCACTTGCAATCTCAATTCACTAAGAGCAAAGAAATTCACAGGATGCGGCATCCTGCACGACTCCTGCAGCCTCCACGACAATCCCGCAAC
The DNA here is from genome assembly GCA_000404065.3 of Pinus taeda. Classification (NCBI taxonomy): domain Eukaryota; kingdom Viridiplantae; phylum Streptophyta; class Pinopsida; order Pinales; family Pinaceae; genus Pinus; species Pinus taeda. The sequence continues at coordinate 385,526 of APFE031139820.1, forward strand.
CTTGATTCAACTCACACACTTCACAAAAAATGGCGTCCCCCTGCACGCCTCCTGCAGCCTCCTCCACGACCACCGATCACCTCAGCAACATCCAGATGGATTCATCTCACACAACAGCCCCAAATGTATTCAACTTGGCAGAAACTGGATTCAACTAAAAATCCACGGTAGCCTTTTCACCGCACACAACGGTCAATGTGCTTCAAGAATGGATCACTCACGCTGTTCTTCAAACAAAAAATCGTGTAATGCCAGAAGTGAATTAGTGCGATTATCGCACCAAATTACGCACGGATCTCTCTTCAATCGCATTAGTCTCTCTCCACTCAGGGTTAGAGGTTGTACTCAGCCCTGTAGCTTTGATACCATGTCAAAATAATACAATCAATTTTATTAGATCAACTTGAGCAGCTCACAGGTGTGGAACACCACCTGTAAGATTTCCACTGTAGAACATGCTCTCACTAATATGTATTACATGAGTGATACATATAAATTACACACATTTAGGGAAGTTGAAACAACACTTTAGAAAATAGAAACATAATCCTAATCTAAGGTTCAGTTTGAATCGTCACTCCATTAAGACACTTCAACATTAATCTCAACATTTTATATATAAAATTATGTGTAAGATATTAATGCTAAGTAACACAAAATATATAGATACATACAAAGCAGGGATGTGAAAGCAGGGATGTGAGTCAGATACTTAGAAAAGAATAAGATAGCGAGATATTTGGTCCACATTTATCCAACATAAATGCTTTTAAAATAAATCTTCATGCCATTTACTTGTTTAAACCTGTAGACATATTCCTAGATGGCCCCTTACCACTGAAAAAGGGGTACACATGTTTGAATTTTGACTAACCTTAGAGTTTGTGAGTTATTAGGGAAATTTCCTTTATCTTATTTTTAATAAAAGCAAAAACAAAATTAAAACCGAAAATATACTCTCATCATCACATACCACAAAATAATAGGATCCAAAGGGCCTTATTCTACCATGTTTATTTCAACTCCTACGATTATCTCATGCAAGGTTGGGATTGAATTCTTAATATCCTCATTACCAAATCTGTCTGAAATAGATAATGTTGATCACCTTTCACTAAGATGATCTCATCTTTTCAACCCCTAATGAAAACATCATTTATCAATAACATAGTTCTACAATGACACCCCATAAAATTACATTATATGGTTGTAGGAGGATAGTGGAGCAATACAGGTACATATGTGCGCATTTTCTTCTCAAACTAAGGGCACAAAACCAATCAACAACCAGACATGAAGCAATTACAATAATATACTCATGAGTGGATTGAACACAATTTTTCACATAAAAATCAAGTTCCTAATAAAAACTACATTTGCACACAACCTCATGAGTAAGAAAATATAGCCTTGAAGCATAGATCATTATTTGAAACATTGACCAATTATTTAAAGCATGGCACAGATTAGGCTAAAAGGTAAAAATAAAAAAACCACACTGAAAATATGGGAAGAACCATCATTTTTGTTTTGGTCCTGGCAAGAAACCACCTAATTAATATATATAACCCACACAGGGAACGCTACCTAAATCTCTAGCAACATAACAATATGCATAGCGAGAGACCCATAAAGGTGAAATGGATAGTTTAATAATCTTAATAATTTCTTTAGGTCGAAGAAATGATTTAATAAACTAGAGAGAAAAAGATTTTCAGTAAAGTCCTCCTCCTAAACCACAAGTCAAGAATATCCGATAACTGTTAATCAAATTTCTTTCAGAATAATTGAGATCATTGGCTATGTAATGAGGGTTAAAAAAAACTTTTCCCAATATATGTAGGCTTTATTCTAGTTCTCAGCGTTTAAGTAATTTGCCCTCATATGCTAAAAACCTTACTAAAGATAAATAATATAATGGAAGAGAAAGACAATTTACTATACTTACATTATTTAAAAAATAAAATCCTAACCAACAAAATTATGAAGCAAAACAAACCATTTTAGAAATCCATAATCTACATTAAAAATTAAATAAAACAATATTAAAACTTATTATTTTATATATATAATTAATTTATTTGTTTATAAATTTCTTTTTATATTTTACCCATGTTAAGAAATGTAATAAAGGATAATAAACAATTAACAATCATGAGCTTTACAATGACAAAAAAATTCTTCATAATAACTCTATGATAAAATTATGGATTTTGTCTAAAATATCTATATCTATTTTATTATTAAAATAGATATAACTATTTTATTATTAAGAGAAAACTTAATTTGTTTGACACTTCACTTTTTAATCGGTTATCCATTTAGTTTTCCTATATATATCAATTAGGGCTTAATTAGTTTTAACATGTTTTATCAAAATTCCTAAATTTAGTAATATTTTTACTATGGTTTAAATCACTACGACTAATTTTATTGTTTAAACAAAAAAAATCTTTAAAAAATTTATATATTTTTTTTTAATTATATGTACCATTTCTAATTCAAAAATCAGCAATATTTTAAAACAAATATTTAATCAAAATCTTATCATATCACTTATATAAATCTGACATAAAACAAATATTTAATCCAAATTTTATCATATCACTTATATAAATCTGACATGGATTTATTTTTATTCTAGGTTTACCAAGTACCGAGAGAGATTAAATATTTTTCACTCTATGCTAGTTTGCATATCAAGATATTTGATCACTCTAGGTGCTAGTAGATCCAAAATAAAGATGGATATATGCTAGTTTAATTCCCCCTTTAAATAAGGGGCATTCCACGTGAATACAATGGGTGGTACCATTGGTTCTCAATATATGGGTCAATACACTGTGCCATCTTTATTTTTATTAATATTAGCATTAATAATTTTTTTTTGCATGGTATTAATAATAATTTGGCCCATGGTATTTGATCCATAGGCTTCATCTAAATAAAACCTCATTTTTTAGTGTTCATAAATATAAAGTGAATTATGGAGTAAATATAAAAAAATATTTTATTTATTTGCCATACCTCTCACTTATTTATAATTGTATTAATTTACCATAAACTTCTTTATATTTTAAATTTATATTGTGTTTATATATAATAATAATTAGATTTATTTCTAAATAAAGCGGACATTAAATTAAAAACGTTAAATGTTAAACATTCCATGATAAATGTTTACATTTACATTTACAAGTTTATGTGAGATCTACCCATACATGTTAAATGTTTAAGTTTAGGTTTAAGTTTACATTTACATGTTTACGTTTATATTTATGTTTACGTTTACGTTTACATTTACATTTATATTTTACATTAAATCTACCCCATACTAAACTGTAAAAAACCTCTCAAAACAATAAATAAATTAATAATAAAAATAAATATTTACACATTAAACCTTCCTAAATATACTGAAAAATAAAATGATGGGCTATCCACCGAATGTTAGCTTATTTCGGGATCATGTCACCATAATTCATTACTATTGTTGTATCATTTCTAGTATAGTTGTGGCGCTGTAGCGTGTTGCTTGTTTTTTTTTCTTTTAAATAAATCATATTTTCGAGGTAGTACGCAACATCTTTGAGATTCTTGAACAAAATATGAGAGTAACGTAATGTATTACAATAACTATGACTAGCGAATTCTCTTTGGCATCGTTGTTGCGTCAGTTCATCAATGTCAGTTCATCACACTCAACATAACCTTTGCATCATAATGTTTGCGAACACTTTTTAGCATTGACGTTGCATCATTAGTGCGTCGTGTATGTTGTTTGAATCGTCGTGGTGCTAGGATGGTACATGTATATAGATTATGTGCCATCTTGGTATGGACATTGATTTTGGAAACGTATTGTATTAATAATGAAAGATGACGTGTAATTGTTTAAAGTTTCAACTAATTTAATTTTAGGTGAAATCGTTTATTTTTTAATTGGAAAAGTTGTATTTATTATTTATTATTTTATCATAAATATATGGAAAAATATAAGTGGAAGAATAAAAAATGTTTTAATATTGATTGGCATTGCTCATGGGTTATAGAATAAATGGTAATGGGTTTATTGCTATAAAGGTTATTGGTTTGAAATTTTGGTGGAAAAAAATCCAGTAATGCTAAGAGTTGGTGTAGCGCGGACCGAGTGCGATCTCTCAGTGATTTTGACAGCTTAGATGTCCCTCAATAGTGATTTCTCAAGCCAGAAGTTAAGCACACAGTTATCTCAGGAATTAGACTGCTTAGCAAACAAACAAAACATTGATTGATGTCATAAAAATTGAGTTCTTTTCTCAAAATGTGAATACATTAGAACTGAGGGTGCTTTGCAAATTAGAGGGATTTTTAGAAAAATGTATAAATAATCAAGGTTAGAAGCCTATTGAAAGATCTAATTCATTTAGATCTAGAGTACTTACTTCGTGGGTCGTTTTGAGTTTCTATATGAATGGAGCCACGAGGAGGGGTGTAACCCCCTCCTATGGAAATGTGGTTGCCAACACTCATCAACCTACAAGAAGGGTAGCTAGCTCTTCCGACAAAATCAATAGTAAGAGTGAAACCCTAGTTCTTGGGGTCCAATGGAAATCACACATTAATGGAAGATGTTTATTGAAGGCATCGACAAACCTTAAGTTTGTCATTCTAAACAATCATCCGGAGGAATCATGACAATTTATGAAAGACCGTGCCTTGATGTTTAAACTCATTAGGGATCAGGCTGAGGGAGTTGGATCTGGTTAAATGGATTCAAACAAAATGGAGGCCAAATGGTCGAGTAGAACTTCACCAAAGACCTAAAGGCTTTTTTATGGTGGTTTTAATTGATTTGTAGGATTGGAAGAGGATCTTCGGAAATGGTCTATATTTAATGAATAATGTTGAGTTATTCACGAGATTCTGTGACGATTTCTATCACCCAAAGAAAGAGCACATTCTAAGTGCCCTAGTTTGGGTACAACTATTCTGCTTACCCAATGATTTTGTGAACCAAACATTATTGAAGGTATAGGAAATCCTCGTTGGGATTTTGTGAAGATCTCCAAGGTCACTAAGTAGCGAAGCCACTCTTCATATGCAAGAATTTGTGTTTATATGGACATCTCCAAACCACTTATTGGATCAATTGACATTGAGTATCATGATGAGATATGGACACAGTCGTCAGATTATGAGAATGTGTCGTATAAATCCAAGAGATGTCATGAATATGGCAACTTAGTCATAGATTTACTGTTGGGTGTGGAGCTTAATATCTTCCTTATTGTTTAGAGGTTTTTGTTTTAGTCGTGTTGGATCGTTGTTTCTAATGAGGCGAAAAAACCACTCATTTAATTGCCATAAAGGGGGTCCAGAGAGGGCCGATGAGAGATTTTATGAGCCCCCTTGAAGCTAAAAATAGATGAAAATTTGTTTTGTAAAATATTGTAATTTCGTAGTCAATCTAGGTTATTCATTAGACGGATGATCTGATGTTAGAAGTTATGTTAATTTAAGGTGTTTTTCCATAGAAGGCACTCCCTCATTTTATATGAGGGAATTGTATTGCGACTGTATATTATTGTTCTGAGCGAGAGAGAAAGAGGAGACTGTGTTAGAGGGAAGAGGAAATTACAGTGGATCTGATATAGGTTGTATCTCTTCATTTTGCTTGATAATATAAAAGGAAGGACTAGTTGTTTCTCTGTGGACATAACCAAATTGGGTGAGCTACGTATATCTATGGCTCTCTTGTTTTACTCGTTTTTGTATTTGTGTTTCCATAATATTTTATGTGATCCATTGCTCTATAATAATATAATTTTATAACAACTGGTATTAGAGTAGGAGGTTTATTTGGATTATAAACTTGCAGGAGAGAGGGGTTCCTGGTTCGAGTGGGAGTAATGGCGAAAGATGGTAAGTTTAGGATCGATAAATTTAACGACCAAAACTACCAGTTGTGGAAGGCAGATGGAAGATTATTTGTATTAGAAAGATCTAAACCTACCATTGAAAAAAAAATCAAAGAAGCCAACAAGTATGAAAAACAAATAATGAGAAATTCTCGATAGAAAGGAACTAAGAACAATACGGTTGTGTCTAGTAGTGCAGGTGGCATTCAACATTTCAAAGGAAATGACAATAGAAGCTCTAATGCTGACATTAGCCACACTATACAAAAAACCCTCAACCTCAAATAAGGTATTTCTTATCAAGATTCTATTTAATATGAAGATGTCAGAAGGTGGATCTGTTGTTGACCATTTAAATGAATTTGACATGATTACCAATCAGTGAATTTCTAGTGAGGTATATTTTGAAAATGAAATTTGGGCTTTGTTATTTCTATGTGCATTTCCAGAAAGTTGGAATGGCCTGGTTATGTCTATTAGTAACTTTGTCTCTAAGTCTAGTGCTTTAAAGTTTGATGATGTTATTGGTGCCATCCTTAGCGAGGAAATTCGACGAAAAAGCACTTGTGAGACATTAGGTAATTCGTTGAATGCAGAGACTAGGGGAAGAAAAATGGAAAGAGGAAGGAGCCCAAGAAATTGCAGTAAGTCAAGAAAAGGCGGATCCAAATCCAGATTAGAGGTAGTGTGCTTGAAATGTGGGAAGAAACGAGACATGAAGAAATACTGCAAATATCAGAAGGGAAAATAATGTGATACCCCTCTGTTTTTGTGTAGATATATTTTATTTTTAGATTGAACTGTTTTTAGTTGTGATGGCTAGGAAGCGAAAGTGAACCCAATTTGAAATAAAGCATGATGTAATAAATAAATTTTATTAATGCAAAGGAAAAATAGAAATTACTTGGGAAAGAAACATTAGAGTTAAAGAGATTATTTCCAAGATCCGAAAACCAAGGTTAGTGGATAATGTCAAGACAATTTTCTGTTAAATCACTCTTAAAAATCCCTAGGGGTTGATTAGTAAGATTTAGTATGGTGGGAGAGAAAATCTATTAAATCACTCGATTGTAGAAAAACACCGAGAAAAGGATGGGATAAACGACCGCGGGAGAAAAATGGGGGCTTTAAAAGAAAAAAAAGAAAAAAAAAGCCTAGGTTAGAGGGTTGGGAGACCCCGAAAAGCAGTACACCGCTTAAGAAATATCTCCTAGGGAAGTAAAGGCTTAAAATAACTTTTCTGGAATCAAAAGAGGTTGTTGATTCCTTGGCATCATATCTCTACTTGGGGGAACTCGAGGATCAATTCATGGTTGCAAGGAAGGTGTTTCACCCAAGTACAGTTTGTGTTATAAATCTGGTTAGAAATTCCTATAGAATTATTATACTCGTATGATGAAAATTTTTGTGTATGCTGATCATTTTCGAAGCATGCAATAAGTGTTGCAAGATATGTGTTTGTTTTTGTCAATTTTTAATCTGTATTTTATGCGTCTTAAAAACAAATGAATATGGATAAAGGGGAATGACTATAGAACTGTGAAGAAATTCACTGATAAATATAAAATAAATGATTACCATAAAAATGTTTGATTATAAATTTTTGATAGATGCATGCATGGAAACAGTTTGTTTAAAGAAATTCTAGAAGGTAGTATGAAGATAACCATTTTCATTGCTACTAGAAAACAAAGAAAAGAAACATTACATTCTCTTAGCTTATTATTCCTTGAATTGATCCTAGTTTTGAGTTGGTGAATGGATATCGAAAGTAGCAAACAAAGAAAAGAAACATTACATTCTCTTAGCTTATTATTCCTTGAACTGATCCTAGTTTTGAGTTGGTGAATGGATATCGAAAGCATCTAACCTAGAACGAAACTTAGTTCCAGTTTAAATTTGCTCATAGGACAGACTAAGATATACCATACATAAATGGAATCTGAGTGGTGGTACTAGAAATGAGAAAAAAATCAATCATAGAAATCAATATTAACAACAAATTATAATAAGAGAATTTTTTTGTGGTGTTTATCGTGTGTGACGCCTAAGTTGAAGTTTTAAATCGTTCTTAAATTACAAATGAAAACACTGGTCAAAGGTGAACAATACTTCACATGGAGGGATGTGGTGATGACTTGGAGGCTGAGTTGAAATCTCAGAACAACCAAAGATATTCTTTAGAAAACAATTATTACTTTTGTGACTAAATTTCATCAAAAGAATGCTATATTAAATTAATATTACAATGAGGTAAATTAAATAAAACCAATCCTTCATAAAATATGACCCTTAATGGAAAAACACTTAACTGGATTTTGAAATCTGAAGATTAAATTATAATTAAACAACCTAGAAGAGGAATATCTTTGCACCAGCATTGTACAAACAACACAAATCTAAACAAAACAATTATACAAAGTATTTTGGGAAAAATGTTTTATTTTTTCCTTCAGAGGAAGAACATGTTGATATAAGGCTTGAGTCATATGGTGGGGGTTTTCTCGTATAGCATTGACACCAACCACATATAAGGTAGTGAAAGGGTGTTATTATATAATCAAAACTTGATAACCTCAGTGCAAATTCTGGAACTAAACATAGTAAAAAAAAAGTCGCGTAGAAAAGTTTTCTATAACAGAAGAACACAAATGTATCCAAATAAATATTTGATTTTCCTATGGAATCAGCTATTAGAAAACCAGACTAAACATTCTCCAAATCACTGTAGTCGAATATAACTCTATTGTTCATATGTTCATATATGAAAATGGCATTACATTCAGAGTAAATATTATCTCAAATTCAATGCGAAAAACTATATATTTTTCTCCATAACTCATCACCATAGACGTTATTCAACAGAATTAAAAACAGAAAAAAAAATAATGAAACCCGACGACAAAATTACATTATAATGAATCTTCTACCATACATGAGAATAAGGATTCACATTCATATATTCGAATTAGAAAAGCAGTCTAGAAGTACATATTTAAAATAATCATGACAAAGAATTTCCAGAGAAAGTAGGGATGTTGAATAAGGATTCACATTCATATATTCGAATTAGAAAAGCAGTCTAGAAGTACATATTTACAATAATCATGACAAAGAATTTCCAGAGAAAGTAGGGATGTTGTCCGAGTTAGAGGTTTAAATTCTCTCTTAAAATTTTACATACAGGTAATAGGAAAGCAACAGAGGAAAAAATAACCCCATAGTAATTAAGGCTTTTAACCCATATGTCTATGTTCAATACAGAAGGAACCCAACAAGAAGATAAATGAGCTTAGTAGAGAAGACCCAACATTTAACTGGAGGGACAACATCATTGTCTCCATCAAGCGTGAAATATTCTATTGCGGAGGGTAGAGAAAATGGAGTAATCGACCTAGCATGTAGTAGATGCGGTCAGCCATTGAACGAAAACACCCATGACCATATTAGAACCTGCAATGATGTAAAACATGCAATTGAAACCCTTGAGAGTTAGAATTGGTTACCTAGAGAATAACTTTCTAATGCTACGAGCCAGTATTATCCTAGAAGGGAGGCATAGAGAGAAAACAAAAAAAATAAAACCAAAGGAATTGGATTACTGTGAGTACGACGACTTGATAAATTGTAGAAACAATAAAGAAGTTGCACCTAGAGAGTAAGGAGAAAAAATATACCCAAAACAGAGCCTTTGACCCCAAATGAGCCAAGTCCAGGGCACACACCCATATAGGTTTCTCTTTTCCTTGTCTAATGTTATTTAAAGGAAAAATTGGCAAATAACTAGAAAAGAGAAATAGTAGCTGAACCCTGAAACAAATTTTGCAAATTCCCGAGGGGTTCCATATAAACTGAACCAGGAAGAAAATGAGTACCTTACTGAGTTCAACCTTGAAGAAAAGAGAAAAGTGAGAGAAAATCTCCATTTGTGTTCTTGTCTCATCATAGACAAGGCAAAAAAACCCAAGGAAAAAAACACAAACTCGTAATTTTTTAAACTAAGACCAAATTAGGGAATCTTAATGAGTTGGAAAAGGGATTCATGCACAACTTACCTCATATCATTGGAAGATAAAGGCATTGGAGATCTGGGAAGTGCCACAAAACTCTAAACTGAAACCCAACTATGATTATTTATTTCATCATCACCACAAAGTTATAGGAGCCAACACCAGAACAAGACAGGAAGTTTCGAGAATGAATCATCTCACTAATGTTATTGTTAGGGTAATAAAAGTGAAGTTCATCTTGTTCACCGGATGAAATCGTTTCAAATCCAGTTGTCAAAGGATGGAGGGTACTAGGGGCCATGTTCAAATCACGTGGGCCTGGCCTAGCTGGCACAAGCCCATTCGATGCTTGAACCAATGCAATATGCATCACTACGGTAGTATGAGATGGGTATTGAAACTTAATTAAGTGATGAGTTAAAAGGGGGGTGGGGGTATCTCTATTTATGTATACCATATTCCTTCCCAAATACATGCTTAGGAACACCTAGGTTAACATTGCAGTACTCTATGAAGTTAGTCATAAAGAGTCATAATCACATTCACCTGTCTCACATATGTTCGCTCTGGTTCATGAGCCTTAACATTAGGAAATGGAACCATCCAATGTATATTAAAAACAAAAATAAAGAGTTGACATGTTGATAACTTAATTTCCCTCTTAATCATAAACCAAGATATCACATAGGGTTGAGATAGATGAAGAATTATTAACATCAAAAATTTATATGTCAAATTGTATATGCATACATAGAAAAGGTCCACCATGTGATGCTGCATAAATTAAGGTATGTAAAAATGTTATCATAGACACCATCAAGTAGGAATAAAAAGAACACTATAAAGGAATGTTGAATTACTATTTACAAACAAAAGAAAAATGTTATATATGTAGACAAAGGGATTTTACAAATGGTATCAGAGCCCCGTTTGAGCACTGGGCCTCAAAGGAACCATCACAATGAAACAAAATATGTGTAGGAATACAAATATGATATACTAGGAGCAGGTTGCATTGTATTATAAGGTACAAAAGTGAAGCAAACCACCACAAAATGGAAGACGATTCCCCTATAGCCATAAGAGTTGGTGGAGGACTTTATGTGGAATTCGGTAACGGAAGTACCCCACAAAATTCATAGCTTATGGATGTCATTAGAAACCTAAAACAAGAGTTGACTTACCAAAGAAACATTCATGAATTCTTTCTAATAGCTAGTGAGGAGAAAGAAAGAATGATCAGGGAGTTGAATGAAAAATCCAGCCACAAAAGTGTAGAACCAAAAGGCCTGAAAAGAAAAAAGGTGGAAACAGAATCAAAGAAGTCAGAAAGTGGAGGAGAGTCAGACATGAAATATCCAAAATCATGAAAAGAAAGGAGGAGAATTCAGTTACAAGGGAAGTTTAGGAAAATCAAAATCCCTACTTTTGATGGGGAAAGGAAGAACATGTGGAATCTTAGCCTCCTAACATGATAAAATATTTTTTAGGGATATGAATATCAGAGTAATTTGAATGTTAGACTAGCTATTTACAAGTTGCAAGGAAAAGCTACTCTTTGGTGGGAAGAGGCCAATAGTGTACATCAGCTACAAGAAAAGACTATTTCTTGGGAGGAATTTCAAAAATAGTTTAAGACCCACTACCTGAGTGAGAGATATTATGATGACCGTGCTAAGGAATTCCATGAGTTAAGGCTAGGAAAACTAACTATGGATGAGTTTCTAGAAAAATCTACAAACTTATTACCATATGTTCCTTATATTAAAGAAGAAAAAGCGAAGGTACAATAGTTTTTTAGCTATTTACCAGCACCTTACAAAGAAAGGATTGAGTTTGAGAATCCTAAGTCCATAGATGAGGAAGTAAGAAAAGAAATATTGTGCTACTAGCAGTTTAAAAACATAAGTGAAGGGTTAAAACCATTGAAGAATAAGTACAAAACCAGGTCTATAATGAATATAAAAGGACATAAAACACCTTATTGTGAGAATTTTGGAAAGGAGCAGCACACGAAAAAATTTAGCAAGGAAAGAGTATGTCATCCTGCATAATCTTACACCAAGTTAAAGCCCATGGAACTGAACAAAAAACAGAGTAGTGGGATCAAGGAAAGAGAACCATTGATGTGTTGGGGTTGTGGTGAACCACGCTTATTAAGGAACGATCTGCATAATTCGTGATCTATTCAGAATATTCAAGCAATCCATGAAGCAATGACTGTGAATGACATTGCCAGAAATATTCCTAAGATCGATGCAATACTAGAGGAAAGACATGCTGAGCATCAATCTACTATGACTGAGATTGAAGGTACCATTCTAAATCAATCTATTTCTATTTTAATTGATCCAGGGGCTAGTTTAAGTTATATTAGTCAAAAAACCGTGGAAAAATGTAAACTAAAATCTGAAAAATTTAAGAATGCATGAATTGTATAGTTAGCAACTCGTAACAAAAGAAAGGTAACCAGTCCAATAAGACAATGTCACATTGACTTAAATGGTTACCCCACAAAATTAGATTTAAACATTCTTCCTCTAGGATCTTATGATATATTAATAAGCATGAATTGGTTGGAGAAACAAGGAGATGTTATAAATTGTTTGGAGAAAAGAGTGAGTTGTATGGGTCAATACGGGAAAACTATATTAATTAGGAGAAAACCAAAACCAAAATTAGTTCGATAAATTTCAACATTACAGTTGAAAAGGAATGCATGAAAAGGCTATCAGATATACATGGTGCAAGTCGAAACAAATGAACAATAAACAAAAAAGGAAAATTTATGGACACTACTAGTCTCATTGAATTCCAAGATGTCTTTCAAGAGGAAATTCCAAGGTTACCTCCTTGTAGAGACATAGATTTCTCCATCAATCTAGTACTACATGCCACCCCAATGTCTAGAGCTCCTTAGTAAATGAGGATACTAGAGCTAATAGAATTAAAATGTAGTTACAAGAATTGTTGGAGAAAGGTTACATTAGAACCAATGTCTCACCATGGGGTGCCCCAATACTATTTGTAAAGAAAAAGGATGGCACGTTTAGAATGTGCATCGATTATCATTAATTGAATAAGCTCACTGTAAAAAATAATCATTTGCTACCGTGAATTAATGATTTGTTCAATTGAGTGATGGGAGCAACTATATTTTCAAAAATTGATCTAAGGATTGGATATCATCAACTGTGAATTAAGGATAAAGATATTCCGAAGACAACTTTTAGAACCAAATATGGCCACTATGAGTTCGTAGTGTTACCCTTTGGTCTTACTAATGCCCCAACAATCTTCACGTGTATAATGAACATTGTACTCCACAAATATCTTGATACGTTTGTGCTAGTATTCATAGATGATATTCTAGCATATTCTAAAAAATGAAGAAGTGCACAAAGAGCATCTAAATATGGTGCTACAAACTTTAAGAGAACATCAACTATATGCAAAACTCAACAAATGTTATTTTTACAAAGACATAATACAATACTTAGGTCATGTCATTTCTAAAGAGGTGTTATCTTTTGACCCTGAAAAATTTAGTGCCATTATGAATTGGCCCATACCTAAGCATTTGCCAGAAGTTCTCTCATTTATGGGTATCACCGGATATTATCGAATGTTCATAGAGGGTTTTCCAAAATTGGATTATCCCATTACTTCCTTATAGAAAAAGGGAACAAAGTTTGAGTGGACAAAAAAATGCTAGGAAAGTTTTGAGAAGTTAAAACCATTGTTGATAGTAGCTCATATACTAAAAGTTGCAGAGCCAAATAAAGAATTCATTGTTTGTACTGATGCCTATTGAGAAGGCTTTGGGGGAGTGTTGATACAAGAAAATGCAGTAATAGGCTATGAGACTAGGAAGTTGAAACCACAAGAAATTAATTATGTTGTGTATGATCTAGAGCTAGTAGCAGTGATCCCTTATCTAAAAATGTGGATACACTATCTATTAGGAATTATTTTTGACCTTAGTGACATATCAAATAAGTCTGAAATATTTCTTTAGCCAACCTCATCTAAATTATAGACAAGAAAGGCGGCCAACTTTCCTTAGTGAGTTTTAAATTTGATATAAAACAGAAAAGGAGAGGAGAATAAAATGACATATTCTCTAAGTAGACATGCCCATGCTTTGATAGGGATGTTAGCAACATTAGTACATTTTTTGGGGAACAAATTTAAAATTCAATACAACAAGATCCTAGTTTTGAGTTGGTGAATGGATACCGAGAGCATCTAATCTGGAATGAAAATGAGTTCTGATTTAAATTTCCTCGTAGGATAGACTGAGATATACCACACATAAATGGAATCCTAGCATTGGTATGAACAATGTGAAATTAATTAGAATCCTAGTTGGAAAATCAATCATAGAAATTGATATTAACTCAAAATTATAATAAGTGAATTTTTTTGTGGTGTTTCTCACATGTGACGCTATTGTTGAATTTTTAAATCGTTCTTAAATTACAAATGAGAAGACTGGTTAGAGGATAATAGGAATTCACATGCAGGGATGCGGTGACGACTTTGAGGCTGCATTGAACTGTCAGAACAATCGAAGATATTCATTACCAAATAATTAGTACTGGTGAGACTAAATTTCAGCAAATTAATACTGTATCAAATTAATATTATGGCAAGAGAAATTAAAGAAAACCAATCCTTTAAAAAATACGACCCTTGACATAAATAACACCTAACTAGATCCATAATTCTAAAGATTAAGCTGTAATTAAACAACCTGGAAGAGAAATATCTTTCCACGAGATTTGTATAGACAAAACGAAGCTAAACAAAACAATTACACAAACATTTTGGGAAAATGCCAAATTTTTTCCTATAGAGGAACTACAAACTGATAAAAGGCTTGAATCAAGTGTTGGGGTTGTTTTGGTATAGCATTGACATCAACCCCATATAAGGTGGTGAAAGTGTGTTATTATAAGACCAAAACTTGACAACCTCGGTTCAAATTATAGAACTAAACATAGTAAAAAAAAGCAACCCACCTAGAAACATTCTCTATAACAGAAAAACACAAAAGCATCCAAATAAATCTTTGATTTTCGTATGGATTTGGCTATTAGAAAGCCTAATTAAACATTCTCATAATCCATGTAGTTGAATATAACTCTATTGTTCATATGTGCATACATGAAAATGATATATGGAATTACGGTCACAGTAAATATTATCTCAAATTCAATGTGGAAAATTATGGAGTTTTCGACATAACTGATCATCGTAGACATTATTCAACAAAATTCAAAACACAAAAGAAGTAATGAAACCCACCACAAAATTACATTGAAAAGAATCTTATACCATACATGAGAATAGGGATTCGTATTCATATATTTTAATTAACAAAGGAGTCTGGAAGTACATCTTTAAAATAATCATGCCTGAGACTTTCTAGAGAAAGTAGGGATGTTATCCCAGTTAGAGGTGTAAATTCCCTCTTAAAAATTTACATATAGGAACTAGGCAACAACAGAGGAAAAAATAACACCATAGTAATTAAGTTTTCTAACCCATACGCCTATGCATAGTAAAAAAAAAGGAACCCAACAAGAATAGAAAAAATCTTAGTAGAGAAGACTCAACATCGAACTAGAGAATTAACGTCATTGTGTCCATCAGGCATGAAATATTTCGTTGAAAAGGGTAGAGAAAACAGAGTAACCAACCTAGTGCATAGGAGATGCGGTTAACCATTGAACGAAAGCATTTAGAGCAATATTATAACCCGCAAAAGAATAACTTTCATGTAAGTAGGAGCTAGAGGTACCTACGAAAGAGAAATTAAGGGATTGGTGTTAACCCTGTTGTACAAAAATATATATATAAAATAAAATACTAATGTAAAGCATGGAAAATGAAACCCTCCAGAGTCACAAATGGTTACCTCGAGAGTAAGTGCCTAACACCGTGAGCTAGTATAGTCCTGGAAGGAAAGTGTAGGGAGAAAAAGTAAAAAATAAAACCAAAGGAATCAAATTACTGTGAGTACAATGAGTGGATAAACTAGAGAAACACTAAAGAAGTTACACTTAGAGAGTAAGGAAAAAACATATACGCAAAATAGAGCCTCTAAACCCCAACCAAGCTAACTCCAAGATAGATGCCCATACGGGTTTCTCTTTTCCCTTTCTAACAATTTCTATTGGCGATTTTGGAAAATAATTGGAAAAGAAAAATACTAGTTCAAGTAACCCTAAAACAAATTTTTCCAATTCCTAAGGGATTCCATATAAACTAAACCAAGAAGAAAATGAGTACCTTATCAAGTTAACCCTGGAAGAAAAGCTAACCAAATCTTGGTTGTGGGTGAAAAGTGAGATATAATATCCATTTGTGTTCTTGTCTCGTCATAGAGAAGACAAAAAACCCAAGAAAAAAACACAAACCTGTAAGTTTTTAAGCCGATACCAAACGAGTGCATCTCAATGAATTTGAAAAGGGCTTCGTGGACAAGTTACTTGGTATCATTGGAAAATTAAGGTGTTGGAGCTCTATCAAGCACCATAAAACACTAATAGGAAACCCGATTGTGACTATTTCTTTCATCATCACCACACAATTATAGGAGCCAACACCAGAGTGAGACAGGAAGTTTCGATAATGAATCATGTCACTAACACTATCGTTAGGGTAATAAAAGTGAATTTTGTATTGGTCATCGAATGAACTCACTTCAAATATAGTTGTCGAAGGATGGAGGGGACCATGGACCATGTTGCATACTTTTGATGGACCTTGCTACACAAAAAAGTGGAAACACAAGAAAAAGCATTATTGCGATCACTTTTTTCATGTATTTCTCATTTTTCATGTATTAGAGTCCATCAAAAGTGTGTAACATGGGTACTCCTTAGTTGAGGAATCAAATATTTCATTCAACAAGTCGTTCCGCTTGAAATTTAAGTAAACTCATAAGGAGATAAGTTGAAAATACGAGTTGAAAAAATAGTTTTTTATTTTTACCCTCTAAAATTTGATGATGTAATCTAATCTTATTTTATTATTTCCACTATTATTTTACAATTTGATTAGGAGGCCCATTTTATACCTCAAAGCTCCCCTAATGATAGGTATATTGAAACTTGATTAAGTGCTAAGTTAAAAGGCGGGGGTTATATATGGTTATGTATAGCATACTCCTTCCCACATACATGCTTAGGAACACCTAGGTTAACATTGCAATGCACTATCAAGTTAAACATAAAGAGTCATAACCACGTTCACCTATCCCACATATGATCGCTCTAGTTCTTGAACCTTAACATTATGAACTAGAGCCATCAAATATATTTAAAAAACAAAAATAAATATTTGACATGTTGACAACTTTCTTTCCTTCTTAACCATATACCAAGATGTCAGATAGGGTTGAGATAGACCAATAATTATTAACAGCAAAAGTTTATATGTCAAATTTTATATGCATACATAGAAAAAATGGATCACATGATGTTGCATAAGTTAGGGAATGTAACAATCTTAGCATAGAAATCATCAAGTAGGAATAGAATAAACACCATAAGGGAATCTTGAATTACTATTTACAAAAAAAATTAAAAAATTAGTTTTATATGTAGATGAAGGGATTTTACAAAGAAGTAGATGGACAAGAAGAGAAAAATCATGAAGAGAATCTGACAGGCGATGTGTTGCAAGATGCTTTGATTCTTTCATTAAAGAATATTATTGATGCCTAGGTGGTAGGTTCATGGGCCTCATTCCATGCCACACCTGATAGGAAACATTTTCATGACTATGTTCAATGAGATTTTGGAGAGGTTCATATGGTTGATGATAAACACTGTAAAATCATTGGAATGAGTAATATTTTTATAAAGAAACAAAATGGAAACCAATGGCTATTGAATGAGATAAGTCGTGTTCCATATTTGAATAAAAATCTAATTTCAAAAAGGAAGTTGGGAGTTGAAGGTTGTGTAAATACTTTTACAGACAAACGTTGGTAAGTCACTAAAGGGGCCCTGCTAATAGAGAAAGGAGAAAATGATTGTACATTTTATTTATGCAATAGTATTTCTGATTTCATCAATGTTTTAACCTCCACAAGAGTAGATACGGCAATCTTGCATCGTAGTACTAGGCACATGAATGAGAAGGGGATGCATATGATTCACTCAAGAAATTTGTTGCGAGGTTAGAAGCATGGTGATTTGGATTTATGTGGAAAATGTGTTTATGTAAAACATAGGAGAGTCAAATTTATCAGAGTTGGGATGGAAAAGAGGAGCGAAAAATTAGATCTTGTACATATAGATGTATGGGGACCTACTCAAGCATCATCTCTCACTGGCTCTATCTATTATGTTACTTTGATTGATGATGATACTATGAAAACTTAGATTTATTGTATTGGAAATAAATTTGATGTATTTGATACTTTCAAGAAATGGAAAGCTTTGGTTGAAAATGAGACAGGAAAGAATTTTAAGTGCCTCAGATCAAACAATGGAGGTGAATACTACAACAAAGAGTTTGATAACTACTATTGAGAGCATGGAATTCACATAGAGAAGACAGTTCCAGGAACACCACAGGAAAATGGTGTGTCATAGAGGATGAACAGGACAATTATGGAGTGTGCAAGGTGCATGAGATTACATGAAAGATTTCCCTTACAATTTTGGGTAGATGTTGTAGATATTGTTGTTTATGTAATAAATAGAGGGCCATCAAGTTCCTTCAATGGTGGTATTCCAGAGGATGCATGGGTAGGTAAAATGTAAACTACTCATTTTTAAAGACTTTCAGTTGTGAAGCCTTTCTTCACATCAATAAAGAAAATAGAACAAATCTTGAGATAAAATCAAAGAAATGTACCTTTTTTGGATAACGTGTAAATGATTTTGCTAATGCTTATATTATTATGAAAACCAAAAAATTATTAGGATAAAAGATGTCATATTCAATGAAAATGTCTTGTATAAGGATCAAATGCAGGGAAATATATAGGAATAATAAAAAAATGAATATAAGTGCTTTATGAGATCATAGAAAAACTAAAGGTTCCTGAAAATCATAAAGGTCAACAACCACAACATCAACATACACCTCAAACACCTAAAAGTGGTGTTAGAAGATCTACCAGGAGACCCCTTTAATAATAATCTCCTTCGTTATATTATGTATTGTTCACTGATTTTGGTGAATTGGAAAGATATGAATAAGCAATGTTGGTAGAAACCAGAAAGAAGTAGGAGATATCCATGGAAGAAGATATAGACTTGTTGATTCATAATTAGACTTAGGACTTAGTCAAGTCACCTGTGGGTAAAATATCATTGCAGAACAAATGGGTTTATAGGTTCAAGGAAGGAGATGGAGGTAAACAAAGGTATAACGCTAGACTTGTGATGAAGGGGTTTACACAAAATAAAGGTATACACTTTGATGAAATGTTTTCTCCTATTGTTAAAATGACTTCATTCAGAACTATTTTAAGTCTAGTGGCAACATAAGATTTGCATCTTGAGTGGTTAGATGTAAAGACAAACTTTCTCCATGGGGATTTGGAGGAAGAAATATATATGCAGCAACCACAATGGTATGAGTTCAAAGGGAATGAGAAATGAGTGTGCATGTTGAAGAAGAGCTTGTCTGGCCTAAAATAAGATCCAAAGCAATGGTATCTAAAATTTGATAGGTTTACATCTGATGTAGCAAAACTGCATCTTGAAATCAATACTCAGACCTATGGATTATGGGCCCACGTTTGGAAGAAATTTTCTGTTATGCAAACTTAGTTTATAGCTTCGACCTCACTATCACATATATTCACGAATTCATGCACACACAATGATTATAACATAAAACATCAATCTACAAAACACACATTTTTTTTATTATATTCGAGCTCAAATTACATACAAAGACGCTTAGGCCTTGGCCATGTCCTCACCAAGTTTACATTGTGTTCTCCTCCTCCCTTTACGAATGCACGAAGACTACATTTTATAAGGAATGCAAGAGTGTTGTACATTATCTTAGATCCACAATACATTCCTAAATCTTATTAACAACTCCCTAATATTTCCCTAAGATCTTGATTCATTCTTATCACAATGCAACAATCATGTCTTTGTATAGTTATGGATAAAGTTTCATGTTTTTATGGCAAGTTTTTCGGAGGTCCTTGATGCTCCTACATCAGACTCTCGAGGTACAAAAAATTTATGACCTCCTGGTCATATGCCTTCTTCATCCCTTAGCAATTCTACCCACATCCATTATGGAATTGCCTTTATGATATTTTCGTGAGCTGCAACAAAACCTCTGCAGTAACAAGTCCTCCTTGCTACTTGATACCTCACCAAGCTTCTCTCCTCTGAGCTCACTCTTTCAACATCTCTCTAGTTCTCTCTTCTTTGGAACCATATGAGCACTCCATGCTCTAGCGCTGCTGAAATATTCTCACCTTCCTCCGTTGTTACCTACACAAAAATGTAAAGACCACACACTTACCAAATTACAACATATTTGTACCTTTGTCCATTGCACACTACTTGCTTTGAAACAAATCCTTCCTTGCTCTGATAGCACTTTGATGCAACAAAATTGCATCCTGAAATCAATACATAGACTTGTGGGTTATGGGCCCACATTTGGATGAAATTTTCCATTATGCAAACCTAGTTTATAACTTCGACCTCACTCTCACATATATTCATGAATTCATGCACACACACTGATTATAACATAAAACAACAGTCTAAAAAACACACATTTTTTTTAATTATGTTTGAGCTCAAATTACATACAAAGGCGCTCAGTCCTTGGCTATGTCCTCGCCAGATTTACATTGTGTTCTCCTCCTCCCTTTACAAATGCACGAAGACTACATTTTATAAGGAATGCAACAGTGTTGTGGATTATCTTATATTCACAATATGCTCCTAAATCTTATCAATGACTCCCTAAGATATCGCAAATATCTCGATTCATGCTTATCACAATGCAACGATCACGTCTTTTTATAGTTGTGGATCGGTTTCATGTTTTTATGGCAAGTTTGTCGAAGGTCCTTGATGCTCCCGCATCAATATCTAAATAAGGTTATACAAGATGTCATTTTGATCATTGTGTTTATATTAAGAAACAAAATGATGGAAACTATATTATATTTCTACTGTATGTAGATGACATGCTTTCTGCAGGGTCTAACATGTAGGAAATAAATTTGCTCAAAGGAAAATTGACAAATTCATTTGTAATCAAGGAGAAATCACAAATTAACATTGTCTTAAAGTGAGTACATAGAAAAGGTGTTGGAAATATTTAATATGCAGAATGAAAAACCAATTAGTACAGCATTGTCTAGCAATTTCAAACTAAGTAAGGAGATGTGTCCCAAGATTCAGGAAGAGATAGATTATACGTTTAAAGTTCCATATGCATCAGTAGTTGGAAGATTAATGTATGCAATGGTATGCAAAAGGCTTGATATTCGACATGCAGTGGGAGTTGTAAGTAGGTATATGAACAATCCAGGAAAAGATAATTGGACAGAAGTGAAGTGGATTCTTAGGTATTTGAGAGGTACCAAAAAACAAGAATTATGCTTTGGTGGTTCAAAAATTTCTCTACAGGGATATGTTGATGTAGATATTGCGAGTGATGGAGATAACAAGAGGAGGAACACCGGATATGTGTTTACTGTAGGTGGAAAAGTTGTCAGTTGGGTTTCAATGTTTCAAAACATTATTGTACTTTCAACAATGGAAGCATAGTATGTTGTTGCTACAAAGGCTAGTAAAAAAATTATTTGGTTACAAAGGTTTATGGATGAGTTGGGAAAGTAGGAGATGGGATGATTATATAGGGAATGTTAGAGTTCCATTCATCTTGCAAAGAACTCAACATTTCATTGCAAGACTAAACATATACAACTCAAGTACCATTTCATATGGTCAGTGTTGGAAGATGGACAGTTGAAGCTAGAAAAGGTACACACTAGCTAGAATCCTACAGATATGTTAACAAAATTTATAACCAGGGGGAAATTGAGATCCTTATTAGCTTCAATTAGTCTTCCAGTATGATGATGAAGATGAAATGAAGCCAAGTCCAAAGTAGAATCATTTTCCATCAAGTGAAGCAGTGACGAAGTTGTTATAATCAGTGCCTAAGTAGGGCATTGTTGGGTGTAGAGCCTGATTATCTTTGTGATTATTCAAAGGTTTTTGTTTCAGTCGTGGTGGATCCCTGTTCCTAACAGGCCAGAAACTCCACCCATTTAATCATTGTCAGAGGTGTCTAGGGGGGCGATAGTGATTTTTATGCATCCCCCCCTGGGTGGGGTTCGAGGGTAGCTCCCCCAAATCTAGAAATAGATGAAAAATTGCCTTGTAAAATATTGTAATTTCTTAGTCATTCTAGGTTGTTCATTAAGTGGATGATATGATGGTGGAAGTTATGTTAATTTAGGATTTTTTTACCCGAGAAATTACCCGCCTAGGTTCATTTGAGGTTATTTTATTGTGGTTGTGCATTATTATTTTGAGCGAGAGAGAAAGAGGAGACTATGTGAGAGAGAAGAGGAAATTACAAAAAATTTGTTGTAGGTTGTATCTCTTCATTTTTTTGGATAATATAAAAGGAAGGAATGGATAGTTCTCTATGGACGTAGCCCAAGTTGGGTGAACCACATATATTTGTGTCTCTCTTAGTTTATGTTTTTCTGTATTTGTGTTTTTGCAATATTTTGTGTATTTCATTGCTTCGTTAATTAATTTCTAACATTTACCAATAATCCTAATGGACAGGCAAGAGAAAAACACTCAATCGAATACATAGGGCTTCGAATAAGTATTTGATAGAAAGGGTAAAAAGACAAAATCCAATTATAAGAAGTCGTTGCAACACAAAATGATGAAAATGTAGGAGATTTGAAACTCTAGTCAGTTTTCGACACCGAAAGGGACTGAAGAGGATACACCCCAAGAGGAGTAACATAAGGATAAACCTATGGAAGTTGAGAGACATAAATAAAACTCTTGAGACAAGCCAACCTGTAAAAGGAAATCATTGGAATATTTGTCAGATATTCTAGAAATACAATATTTTCTTGTGGACATAAGCTTTATCTTGGAAATGTAGGGTATACATGAGAACCTCAGTGTAGATGAGCATATGATGGTGGAATTCCTCAGAACATAAGAAAACATTGATTCATATAATTTCCCAATGGAATAGAAGTAGCACTTTTGCCACTTGTTTACCCAATGGGAGCAACATAGTTAGTACGATTAAGGGGGAGTGAAAGCCCCAATCTATGTGGCTAAAGGCCCCTCCAAGATTAGCAAAAGTAAAGTTCAAACCATAGGATAACCCAATAGAAATGCTAGAAAGACCACTCGATAGATAATATAGTATGTAGGTTATTTTCTTACTAATTTTAGGAAAGTTTCAATTATATCAGGGTATTTCCCCTAGTCATACCCCCTTCCCAATGAAATTTTCTAATGGAATATTTGAGGCCTCAATAGAAAGGGGAAGAAGAGGCACCTAGAGATAGAATTAGGAAAGAGAAACCACAAATCCTTATTCTACAAGATACTAAAGTATTTAGTGAGAAGGTAGTAGAGATTCTAAAAAGATGTTGGAGGGGTTGTGAACTCATAGCTATTGATGCCAAAGGTAGTGTGAGAGGGTTTGTAGTTACCTGAAGTCCCAAGGATATAATTTTTAATGATTGGATGGTGTGTAGGAAACTCTTATCATGATGTTTATACTATGTGGTGGTCAAGGAGGAGTTCTTCTTATCCGATGTTTATGATGCTCCCATTCTTGGAGACAATATGATTTTATGGATGACTTACAAGCAATAACAAAAAATGATGACTTTTGGATAGTCAAAGGATATTTCAACTTCATTGAGAATGTAGATGAGGATAGAGGAGTTATACACCATTTAGATTTGATGGCTAACCTCTCTAGGAAAATCATTCAAATATAAGAGTAGTTTATATAGACAATACGAAATGGATCTTCACCTAAAGTAACTATAGAGGGAGACATTATCATGTTTCTAGTTGACTAAACTATTTCCTACTCTCTGAGGAACTGGTAGGGAGAGATATATTTGTGGAAGTAGTCATTCTACCTTGCTTATAAATTTAAAATTATCTAATCTACTTAGAGGTAGATATGGAGATATCCCCACAAAATCTTCCATTTGTTTTGAAATATTTTGGTTCTAGAATGCGGACTTTGTGACAAAAGTAGAAGGATGGTTGAAGGAAATTATTGTTTAGGGGAGGAACCTAATGTACACATTTTAGTTGATATATAAAGAGATGAAATCCAAGATCTAAATCTACAACCAATTTGAATTTGGCAACATTTGATCAAATAAAACCCATCTTGAGACACACGTACAGGAGATCCAACAAGAGATAATTAGGTAGGGACACTTAGAATCACTATCACTAGAGGAGGTCTGGTTAGTTCACTGACTAGAGCAACAACGTAAGCTAGAGGGAATTTTTCTGAAGAATAGGTCAATGGTTGAGTGGCTCAAAGAGGGATAGAAGAAAACATTTTTTTCGACAAATCCATGGCTAAGCATAAACATTACAATTGCTTCTTCTATATTACATTGAAGAAGGGTGATCACATCCTTCAACATAAACGAATGAGGATGAGTTAATGTCTCACTATCCAAAAACATACATGGACTGAAAGCTCAATTGAGAGGAGTATATTCATAACATTACAACCCATATCCCTAAAGTCATCAGTTCAAAGCAAAATGCAATTCTAATGTGAGAAATTAATTTTTCAGAAGTGGAGGAGATGGTGTAGGAGATGCCAAACAACAATGCCTCAAGCCTAGATAGTTTCAAAAATAATTTCTTCAAGCCTCCTAGCCACTCATTAAAAACTAATTTCATGCTCCCATGGAGGAATTGTGTTATCATCAGTAGAAATGGTCTAGTCTTAATGTTATGTTTCTTACACTTATTCCTAATAATGTAAAAATAATGACCGTAGTGGCCACTAACCAACTACTCTTTGCAATTTTGTGTATAATCATTTATTTTTTAATTTCTAAATGGATTAAACCCATTATTAATCAAATCATTTCCCTAGGACAAACAAGGTTTTTAGAAGGTTTCCAAATACTAGTTGGGATAGTCATGGCCCACAAAGTAGTTTGTAATATTAAAAGGTAAAAGGCCTAGCATGGTAATCAAACATGATCTATCCAAAGCCTATGATTAACTAAATTGGAAATACATCTTCGTAATCCTGATAGCCTATGGGTTTTTTCAACCCTCTATCAGTTGGACTGAATCCCTTAACTCCACCCCATTTTTCTCTATCTTGTTGAATGGTATCCCACTCAGAACTTTACAATAGCTTAGGGACTTCATCAAGGTGATCCTATATCACCATTTTTATTCATTATTGTAGTATAGGGTCTAGGAAGATATGTCAAAGATGCTTCTAATTAAGGTTCTGTTAAAGGCATCCACTTACTAGTACAAGAACTAAACCTAACACAAAAACAATTTGTGGGTAATATTATGCTTTTTAGAGAATCCCCCCTACCAGAGATGAGAATTCTTAACTCCATTCTTTCTTACTTCATGATAACCTCAGGAACTATGATAAATGGAGAGAAGTACAATATTTTCCTTTTCAATACCATACAACCAATGTAAAGGAACCTGGCAAGAGTAAAGGAATACTAGGTAGGATGCATTCCAACTAGATATCTACTTATTGAGAATTCATTGTGGATCTCTTATTGGAGATATATTTTTCAAAAAATTGATAAAATAATGAAAAACTTGGGCTTTTAGTCATTAAAATATGTTAGTTGTCTCATTCTTATCAAGTCAATCATTTAATCTTTACTGATCTATGTTCTTTTTTGTTTATTGTCCCCAAAATTAGTTTATAAACATATTATCTCTAAGTTCATAATTTTTTATGTGGTAAGGAACTAAATGAACGAGTAAGTGGGCATTGGTGGATTAGGAGAATTTTATTTTATTTTTTATTTTTATTTGTTATTTATTTATTTATTTATTTTTATTTTTATTTTTATTTTTTCCGAACAAGGACTAGATTTTAGGGATCCCGAAGTTCTCAAGAAAACTTTGGGAGAAAAGTTATGGTTGTGTTGGTTGGATGGTGGAAAGGAACTCTAGAAGCATATATGGGATACAAAATATAGTCACTCAAGATCCCATATAGAGAAATTAAGATCTTAGAACTTTCCTCCAATCTCACTATTTGGAATTTTGCACAAGCAAATAAATACTTAATATAGGAACATCCATTTTTCAAGATGATAGATTTTTGAGCAACTCAGTATTGGGAGGAGATGTGGACACAATATCCATGTTTAGGACACCAAAAGAACCAAAGAGACCTTAAATTATTCACCATTAATCATGCGACCACCAAGGTAGCATAATTTTGGCAGGAGAGTCATCCCCATTCATGTTGAAGGGACTAGAAAACTTAGGAAAATTGGCCAGAGGATTAGGCTCTACATTTATTTCCAATACGTGACAAATGCCTTTGGGATAAGAAGATATAATTCTCTTTGATTTAAATAAGATAAGATGGTTTGAAATGTAAAAGGTTATGTTTACACTTAAGGAAGCTTATGTCATTATGGCTAGTCACTCAGATATCCCTTAATATTCCACTTAGCGAAGCATCTAGAATAAAAAAAAATTTTGTCAAAGGAGGCTCACTTTTTATTACTCATTGGGTAGAGAAAGCTTCTAACATGGGATCATCTAAGAAATAATGGACTCATTGGACCCTCACGTTTTCCCCTATGTAGAGACGAGGAGGAAATAGTGGGACATCTTTTGAACATATGCCCTTCCATAAAGAATATATGGAACCAATTCCTCCTTTTATTTGGGCATCTATACCACTCTCCCAATAGTCTGGTTGAAGCCCTAGCAAATTGGTTTTTGTCTATCTACAAGATCCCTATTGTGACTAGAGCATGGAAATAAGTTGTAGGCTTTGTTCTTTGGTATGTGTGGAAGGAGAAGAATAAAAGGATCATTAAGAACCAAAATAATTCAGAGGACTATGTATGAAAGTCCATTAAAAGGAATCTAAGTGAGACTATTCTCTCAAAATCATGGCTTCACAAGGATTGAAAGGATAATATACAAGAAGATCGAATATTGAAATCCTTATATATTTCTTAGGTCATAGTGGCTCCAGGAATGTCTAATCACCCTACAAATTCCAGACCCTCCCCAACTTATTTTTCTCTTACACACCCTAGTTTTGTTAAGTTAAATTTTGACAAAGCTTCTAAAGGTAAACCTTGGCCAACTGTGTATGGAGGAATCTTTAAGGATTGGTCAGGGAAAATTCTAAGGATAATTATTGGAAACTATGCCTTTAACAATAATAATGTACTAGATTTCATTACTTTTGAAAGACCTCTGAGAATTGCAAGAGAAGAAGGCTTCTCGAATGTTCATCTAGATGGGGATTCTCAAATAGTGATATCTATGGTGCATAAAATTATATATGTTACCGCAATGGTTAAAGTAGTCAAAAGTTGGTGCCTAAAAATTTTGGTTTCTCGGATCTAGTAATTTTTATACACCTTCTCTTATGTTCTCACATCTCACTGTCACATATTGCAAAACAAAGTGGTAGATTTAATTGGTAAATATGGAAGTCAAGTGCGAGATCCGAACTTCAATTTTGTCTCATCTCTACAAACCCAAGATAGTTGGTATAACTAGATGTACAACATTTTAGAGAAGGATATAATTACCTTGATGCGGGTGGATACATGAAATAGGGGATCTCGAGGAGGTTTCCCAACATCCCACCGACTCACATGATAATTGAGGTGGGGGGTTGTATGACACACCTCCACCATCCACAAAGCTATGTGGGATAATTTATATTTAATGAGAAAACTTGACATGTTAATTGTCTAGTATGTGAAGAAGGTAGTGCTGCAAGAGGGTGGTCTTTAGCCTACATTAATGCACGAGACTTCAGTCCCACACCACTACAAGTTGTATCGGTGGTTCTTTCTATTATTGCTTGTGAGTATCATAGGTGTTAGTTGTGAATTATTATTATGGTATCTCCTTCTACCAGCACTAGTTTGTGCTGAAGGAGTTAGCGGTGAATCTTAGGGATGGAAAGCATTTAGGATGTCGAGATTTAAAGGAATATTTTTTGTGGCTACTATTGGTGTGTCATCAAGGGAGGGGAGGAAAGTGGACCCACATTAGTAGAGTGGTGATAGGATAATTTTAAAGGATTGGCATCGTTATTGTAGGCGGTGATTGGATTCTTAACTATGGGTCTCAATCACACAATGTGGGACATGGGTACAAGGTAAATCAAAATCCCTTCCTAGTCCTAGTTTCATCTTATAGTTGTAGGATTTAACTAATTGAGTTGTTACATTTTTCCTTTATCTAGTGTTATTACATGCCATGTTGTTCAAGATAATCATGCACTAGGTATTCCATTTTTGGTCGAGTTTATTTGGCTCTTACTTTTATTGTGGGGGTTTAGCTTTAGAGGGAAGGTACATGACACTGGTTGTCTACCTAGATCTCTCTCTATTTGGCACTTAGACTAGCTACTTTTGGGTGGGGATTTGCTAGTTAAGGAACCTTGATTATAGTGGGTTTGGAATGTCTAATGTTCAATCTCATTCTGGGACATTCGCCTGTTTTAATTAGGTACTACGTGGGGTGTGTTGCTCTTCATGAGAGGGGTGTTATTGTTGCGATCAAAGTGGAATATGGATTTTTTTGTTATTCTTGTAGCTACCATGTGTTTTACTATCACTGTGTCTTTGGAAAGCTAACGATGCCTCACCAGTGAAGTCAAATAAGGTGAGGGGTCAGAGAAAGAGGGAAATATAGCTAGTGTCAAAGGGAGGATTCTACACAGGGAGATGAAGTGGCTCCTAGTCCCACCTACCCACCTAGTTCTCTTAAGCATGTTTCAAGTTATAAATACATTAGATATTATATAAGACAACTTAGATTACTTGTGTTTTAACTCACTGAGGAAAGAAATGAAGACATGAGTGTGATTATCCCCTTTTTAAAAGAGCATTAGGGACACTAATCACACATCTAGGAAAGACTGACATGTATATAAAAGGGATAGTGATTTATATAGGATAATGTTGATCATTTGGAGGGTAATATCTACCATATAGATAAACATGGTCGTTGTGATTTTAATCCTTCGTCATCATTTTTTTTACAATTACGAAATCGTACTCCGATAACTTCATTGAATTCATAATGGCTCTTTGATGTATTTTGATTTTGATGGTGTTTTGGTTTTATGTTCCTTCCCACTTTTGGATGGCCAAATCCCTTTTGCAATGTGTAATATTTTTGGTAATTACCTACTAGCTAACAAATCTAAGAACAGTGAGGTTGGTAGGGTTTTTGGAAACTATGGATAACGATGTAACCATTTTGTATAAATTGAAGAAATGTGACCTATAAAAAACATTGATTAGCATTGAAGATTGTGGCTAGATCAATTGGGTATTGTCTTGTTATGAAGCACTATGTAGACTATTATATTCAAAGCTCAAATACCTAATGGTTCAAACCAAAAAAAAAAAAATTGGATGACATGAAAATCTTGTCGAATATTACATTTACATTGATATGAGTTAATAGTTTTATATTTTGTGGCCTGAAGATTCATTTCATGATTATAATGTCATTTTGGTCTAAGCGGTGTCATATGTTATGGCTTGAAGATACATTTCAATAATATAATGTTATTTCTATCTAAGGGTTGTACCTATAATTTTTTGTTTACATAATTTATATGTTGATCTTAGAATTTATATTCTACTATTATTATTATTAATAATTGAAAATTCGAACTTTGATCCACTCTAATCCTCTACAGAGACCCTAGTTATGATGGCTTCTACGAAGGGGGCGTCTCCCCTTCCCCTCCTCCCATTTCATGAGAAGAAGAGGCACTGACCTTCAAGGCACTAGTAGCCTCCCTGCCAAAGCGTAAAAAAACTTTCGAGCATCATTCCAAATTTGTTAAAAGAAATGAGGAATTCTGGGACATTGCACTTCTAATGGGGGCCATGCAAGCCATGTTGGATTATTCTGAATGGGTGTTGATAGGGAAATTCATGGGCATGTGGCCCTCTCTGAGAATAATCGAATTGTGGAATGAGAGCACCTGAAAGGCTAATATGAAAGGTAATATTGGAATTTTTACAATAGGAAATTCTTTTAACATTTTTTTTCGCGCTTCAAGAGGAAAGATATGTGATATTTTGTAATGGTCCTTATTTTGTTGGGTCTCACTAGATGTGTTTGAATAAGTGGAGACCTGACGTAAACCTAGATGAAGACATTCCAATACTTATCCCAGTATGGGTGTAGCTTGCTTGCCTCCAACTATCATGCTGGAGTGACAACTACTTGAGGGCGACTGACGATGGGGTTAGAAAATATATTGATAAATCCGAACTGAGGGGATAATGGTTTTCCCGTGAAAAGATTTTATGGAGGTGGACCTAGAGAATGGGCTTCTAGCAGAAGTTAATTTAACCTTGGGAGAATGGAAACACAAAAAACTTCTGCACTATGAACAAATCCCCTTTAAATGCAGACATTTCCATAAGTATGGTCATTTTTCTAGGGACTGTTCGAAGAATCCTCTAGCCTTTGTGATGCAGGAGAATTAGAGCTTCTAGACCATCAATATTTTATGAAGAAAATATGCAAAAATGGTTTCAATATTGTAAAGGAATATGGTTTCTTTTAATTATTATAGAATAGTTTTTAAAAAGCTATGGATAAGAGATATTTTTTCCACACGGAAAATGAACAGTTGCCTTGAAAATAATGAGAGATTTATGGATAAATCATGAGAAATTTAGTGAATAAATCATTGAGATTTAGGGATTAAATCATGGAGGGATTTATGGATTTATTAAAATCTAATTTTCTTGTAACTTTTTATTTAATCATTATAAGATTGAGGGGAAAACTAATGGCCAAATTAATGTGAGATCAAGCTAAGAGAGGAATGAATACTTTTGTAATTGTATGGACATGATTTTATCAATGAAAGAAATTTTCATTATGTTCATAAATTTTCTGGTGTATCTATGGGACTAATAATAATTCTAATATGTGCATTCTTGAGAATTTAGTGTAAGTGAAGTAGAATTTTTTATAAGAAATATTTTTGCAGAACAAACTAAGGGCTTGATGACGAAGTGATTTGTTTGATCATATAGAGAAGGTGAATCTGTAGGAAGAGATGAATTTTTCCTGCACCAAGAGGTATCAGAGCCCGCATGATATTTGGAATTGAGGAATGCAGCCAGAATATGGATGACATCTATAACACCCTCCTTCCAAATATACCCAAGTTACTGACCAACTGGGATGGCCATGTGATGATAAGTTACTATGATATGATTTTAGTACCTATGTGTGAGTTAATGAAGTGGAACCAATGGAACACATCACAAAAACCTTCCACATCAGTAACATAACTCCTAGGAGCCATCCTAACCATTCAAGTAAGTAGCCCCTGAGACCAACTGAAGTTTTAGACCATTAAATCCACAAAAACTCCCTTGATATGGACAAGCATGCGTCTAACAAGTCTCAGACGCTCCCACAACATGGGTATGCCTACATCTAGGGACTTTTCGCCTTAGACATGTGTCTGCGACTATGAGATTTGTGCCACTTTTTCAAGTCTAGAGCCTAGGTCATTGCCCAGAACTCAATGACACCTTCAGAAATGAAAGTTCATAGTGGAACAAAGATACATTTACAAAAGCATTAATAAGTACTAGACTAGATCGCTACTATCTAGGACAAGGATTTCGTCAAACGTGTCACAAGCATGAAAGCTACATGCCTTAACAACATAATTGAGCATAGGGGTCTCATACTTATTTGAGAATTGCTAAGAAGCATTGATTCCTCAACACATTAGCTGTAATTTCATATATTAGGCCATAGATACATTGTTCATTCATTTACAAGTAAAAAAATGATGAGATCCATACATAGACACTATCATAATACATGTTCATAACCAGAATAATAACAACATAAATATTAAGTAAACAACAACCATATCATCCACATATAAACCAATATAATAATTATGAATTAACAAGGAGAAATAACATCATATTAATAACGAAAAGGCCAACCGGGTGTGGGACTTCCAAGAACCACTTGACTGTAGACATTGCTGAGCCAAATATCTCTTCATCTAGTCACCCCCATTCCATATTCTAAGCATGAATGTCGGATCTCATGAAACAATCCATCAAAATCGAACCAGTGCTTCAGGAGCCAAACCACCTAAGCTCATCAAATAATGATTCCACCTCATGGTTGGACATCACAAAACAACAGTAGATTTGTCTCTATCCAAGCCTTCGAGGGGTCCAGAGCGTTTGTTAAAGCTAAGGAATCTAGGACTAGTAACTCAATCCATAGGTATCGTCAGGCTTCCAGAGTGTTTGTCCAACTACGGCTTCCAAGAAGTGGTAATTCAACCCAAGCTAAAGGAAGCATGAGAACCAACTAGAAAACAAATAAATGAACCCAAATATAGGGGCTTGGTACACATACATGACTTCCTTTGGCTGGAAAATGCACCTGATATGGACAACCTCAATTGGGATGAACAAGGTGTAGTGTATAGATCGAAGCCGTATTTTGATGAACACATTTTTGCTTGGAATCCTCGACTTGCTGAACAATGTGCACCTTATGTACACATATCTGTAGAGAATGACCCATGCATCCTCCCATCTTGATTGATATTTACATTCTCTCACCCTTAGGACTACAAGGATCTTCTTAATTGCATTCATCAGCATAAAAAATGCCACCCCTCTTCATGTCTTCACAAGAAAGGTCCTACTTTTGTTCGTCGCTATGGAGTTCCATGGGATTCGAATGCCACCTCCTCTTTGATGATTTATGAAAGTGGACGAAAAACATGTCCCCACTCATAATGATGAAAATTTAATGTACACAACTCTGGCATGCTATCCATATGGAGAGAAAACATCAATTTCCAACCAATTTTGTATGAGCATGCTGTTCTCCACTACATCACAAAATATGCAGCGACACTAGAGACAAAATAAGAAAGTTATTGTAAAATGTTGTCATATGTCTTGTAGGTTCTTCACTGTGAAGCACTTGTTGTTAGTATTGTTTATAAAATTTTAACAAAAGTAGTTTCCAATAAGGACATCGGCAAATAGGAAACATGGCACATGCTACAAAAACAGACCCTTTCACTTTCTAGCCGCTCATTTGTTTCCATCAATGTTACTCAAACTATTTCTTGACATGTTTCTCATGGTATAGGTTCCCCCTTCCAAACAACACCCTTCATTGTAGCATACATGAATAGACCCCCTTCACTTGAAACACTAACTCTTCTTGACACTACATCTTCCCGGTCCTTCTTTGCTCACCGAAAACATAACTTATTGAAAAAAAATATATTATTTTAATATTGTCCATGTCCTTACTTGCTATTACTCGATCCCTTCTCCTACTGATCATCCTATGCTTCGTTCTTCTGGAGTTAACTACTTCTATACTTCCATTTCTGCACACTTCCATCATACATTGGCTCCAATAATGCATGAATCATTTTGCATTGGGAATAAAAAAGATATGGGTATGTTCCATGGCATGTTCATCGAGACCCTAAAACTCCCCCTTCCCCTAGCTTTGGTGACACACCCACTAATGATGTGCCAAATCCCCATGAATCTATAGACATCGATGAATGGCAATTCTTTTCTCAGCTACACCCTGGAAATAACATGCAAATTGATGACCTTGACATGCTTGGACATTGTGACTTTGAATCTAACCACAATTGGCCCCATACTACCATATCTCTCCCTTTGAAGGAGATAACCATATGTTTTATAAACCTCAGTCACTTATCCACCCAAATACATTATATCCCCATTCTAGTTCCCCACTCGCTCACCTCACTATCACCCACCCAGCAAGTTGCTTTCACCATTGTCCTTACCCACTTTAGGACCACTTCCTCCATTCCTCCACTTATAATGTTGATCCAAGGTACTATTGGCACGGGGAAGTCTCATTTAATTGGTTGCATAAGAGATACATTTCTTATTGAATATGCTCCCAATTCAAGTTCGTTGTTCCTATTGACTCCAACAGCTGTTGCAGTATTTAACATAAAGGCACTTACATTCCATTCTACCATTCACATTCCTTTGGAGTCAATGCATCTGCATGAGGGCCAGCCACTTCTTCATCTCCATGAAAAACTTGGTCACATCAAATAAATTTTAATTGATGAAATGAGCTTTATTGGGCCTAAACTTATTTCATGCATAGACAATAATTTAAGGAAGGTATTTCCTTCCTATGAGAATGTGCCTTTCGGGAATCATTTTATCATACTTCTTGGTGATCTTGACCAACTACCCCATAAGAAGGATGTCTTGATGTATATTGGGACATCGAGCGGCTATGCCCTTTGGTGTAGCTTTCACACAGTCATCACACTATCTATCATCTATCATTAACAAGGGACTAACCCTCTTCAAATTGCATTTTTCCAATTGCTCATGAATCTCAAAAATGTAACACCAACAATTGAACATTGGAACCTTCTCATGTCAAGGACAAATTCCTTTTTGTCAAACGATGAGAAGCAAGAATTCAATGATGTAATCCACCTATATCAAACCAACCTAGCTATCACATTACATAACAAAAAAGTGCTCAAAAATTGAACATGCCAATTGCACGATGCTACAAAAAGAAAATGAACCACCATCCTACTGATACACATTAAGATCATGAAAAATTGGATGAAAAAGTTCTTATTTGCAATGAAAAACAAGTTTTCCTCACATGTAAATTGTGGTGTTGGCTTGTTGGGGCCTGACCCAGTTTCAAAGGTGATTTAGCCAAACAAATCTTGGTACTACTGGCCCTTTCGGAAACAGTGCACAGAGCACGGACTGAAGTCTCACCTAAAGTAGTATGGGAGGGTGCTAGAACCAGGTTTCCACACCCTGGGGATGTCTGATGAGTTCAGGTGGTCCGCGATTCGATCTTGCATGCACATCACTACATGCACCTACTCGGGGCCTGAACTTTGTTATTACCCAAGTTTTTACTAATATTCCACCATTAATTGATTAACGTAGCTTTATTGCATGTGTAAAGTATCTTAGCAATATAAATCATTCATACAAGTGTGATTAGTAAATAAACAATATATTTGCAATTGATATCAAAAATGTAACAACTCAAGAACAGATACACAAAATTTGGATAAAATTTCTTTTACTATTCTCTTCTCTGGTTACGGACTCGACTCTGCCCTGTGCACTCAGTTACAGAGCCCTTTTCCTACTCTATGACCCAAGACACACTTAGACACTTTCTCTATGCTTCTACTTCTCTATCTCATACTTCGCTCCCCCTAACTATCTTTTACACTTAGAGCCTCGCTTTATTTATACAATAGGCTGACATTACATTGCAAACTAGGGTAGAAAACCCTATGACTTTAACATACTTCCGCGCCCACAATTTGGAGGGCTTTACAACATTATTCAGTCAAAACATGGGCTTTGGGCCCCAAAACATGCTTCGGAGGGGATTCCATGCCCAACAGGCACCCAACACAAACATCGTGACTCGCCCTCGAGTCACTTTGTCAGTGCGGCAATCTTGGCATGGAGTTGCTTCAACTTTCCTCGAACTATGTTGATGTTGGTAGCACACTGAGCCACTGTATGTTGAATCTATTGCATCCTCTGTTTTGAGACCTCCATGTCTGTGATGCTTCTCTACATTAAAGTATGCATCCCCTATATTTGCACGAGCTTTCCTTCGATGTTTGCCATGGTAGTGAAAGCCTCGTCGATCCATGGCTGGATGTGTGCTTTGAGAACTAACTTCTTATGTCGCACCGCATCCACCTGTTCCTTCAGTGCCTTGGCTTGATGCATCCTTGCAAGCTGCTAAGAGGACTACTATCTAGGCAGTTCCTCTAACACTTTTGTATTGTTGCTAAAGTTCTCGCACCTTTATCTCCAAGTGCTGGATCTTGGGATCCTCCTGCAGAGTTTTGAGGACCTCAAGTGCTTGCTCCAACAATGTGGTACAATCTTGCACTACACTTCCAATTTCTTCCAATCCCACTGCAATAGTGCTAGTGTGCTATTCTCAGACCTCCGGGAGAGTAGAAGGTTGTGCCTTTAACCATAGCTCGGTGATTTGAACATTCAGATCTAGTTTAACCTTGGTCATTTCTTCTCTAGCCTCGTGAACTCTGGTTTCCAACCTATGAATTCACACCTCTACTGGTAGATATACTGGGATGGCTAGCTCCAGGATGTGTCAGCAAGTGTTGTCTACCACCTGCGCCATCTATTGGTTCAACGACACCAATTCATTGTGCTACAGATTGAGCTGTTCCATGTTGATCTTTTGTTCACTAAGAACCTGGATCATATAGCTCTCCCTAGCGCACAACTCTACCATTATCACATCCTGTAATAGATAAAGTATCTCTCATGGAAGGGCAGCCAAATTAAGGCCAAGGCCTTTGATCATGTTTACCCCAAATCTGTCAGTCTCATTTGCTTCTACTAGGGAACCTTCCGGTAACACTATTGTGTTTTCCATCAGTGCACGCAGCATCTGCTACACTACTAAGGATCCTGATGCAAGGTGGGTTGAAAGGGTACCCACCTAAGGGGTCCACACCTGTAACTCTTGTAGATGTGCCCTAAGGGCCCCCAACACAGTCTGGTGCTCCTACATAAAATCTTGAAGGGCCTCATTAGTGACATCGCGAACCGTCTCGCCGATGTCATGGAGGTCACCTTCGGTTAAGGTGATCAGGTCAATGGCTAGCTTCAAGGCCTTGACCTTCTTCCTCGGTCCTATTCTCTCTGCCATGTGTGGATGCTTCACTTGTGTGGACACGGTCCCTAGGTCAGCGCTCCCTCCTACTGTTTCTGCTTCCTTTGCCTCTTGCCCCTATGAGGACATTGCTTGGTCCTCATCTGCCTTCATTGTTGCTTCCTCTACCACCTCTGCTACTATTTCTATTGCCTCTATAGCGTTTTTCTATTCTATGGCCTTCTGTCTTGCTTCTCGCACTGCCCTTTCCTTAGTTGTTGCTATTTCCTTTCGCCTTTTCTTGGCCAACTATGTGATGCGCAGCTTAGCATCATCCTTCTTCTTCTACACTGCCACCTTCTCAAGTTCAACCAGATCTGGGGCATGCCATTCCAGAGGCCATGTCTCCAAAACAGTGAAGATGGCATCATCAGTGGCTATAAAGTGGAGCTTCATCCACTACTTCATTGTATCCTTGTGCAACCTGATGTATATATTATGCATGTCGGTTTTGAATTATGTAAAACTCTATAGACTGTTGTACATCGTGGGTAATAGGGATAGCCTCTAATTGATCCACATCCAGATGCTCATCTCCATGAGAACCCAAAATATTTTTGTGTTACGTATCTGTTTCGCGTCCTTTGTGGCCCAGAGCGAAGCATACTTCATAGCCTCCGATAATTCTCTATCAATGTTGGGGAATTGACTGTCCTCCAACAGTTCCCCCGCTACGAGCATTATGGATAACAGCAGCCACACATAGTGGAAGGTTTCACTAGCTCCTAGGCTTCATGACAGTTCTTTAAACATTCCTCACAGAGGAATTCACACAAGTTGGACTGGACCCCTTCCGCGCGCTACTCGGCCAGTGCAACTACTGGCACCAGTACCTCATCAGTGTGACACTTCCTCATAACTTTTCTAGCTAGGAGTTGGGTTTCTGCATGTATCCCTTTGTCCTTGATCCTGGAGATGGTGTAACCCCTTTTCTTCTTCTCCAGCTTGTATTTTGTCTTCATGGCTTCTATAAGGGCCAATTCACTACCCTTTCCTTCGGCTATGGTTGTGGGGTCCTTTCCTTTGTAGGGGAGCTGAGAAATGTGGTGAATGAGGTCTGACGTGATGGGGATAGGTTCCTCTAGCCATAGATACCCATCATGCACCAGGTAGAGTAGTTAGATTAGTTGCTTGATGATGAAAATGGTGATGGGCATGTGGTGGAAATGTGTTATCCATAGTAAGTGCAGCAACCCAACCTTTTCCACACCGCACAGCCATTTTCGCGACTCTAACTTTGTCTCCACCCCCTCATTGTTCTGCTTCATGAGGTTCATGGTCTCTAAGTGAGGGAACTTCTCATGGTCAGTGGGGTCCCAATCTTCAAACTTCATGGTTGGCACGTGGCCTAGGTGTGTGCCTTCAAACACTATGTCGTCTGGGAGGAACGGAGTCTGGAGTGAACTCTTGGTTTCGTCTAGGTCCTTCGGCACTTTGGTCTTCCCTTTCCGTGGGGGGACATATGTGGGTAGTTTTGTTGCAAAGCATATATGTTGAATGCCCTCCTCCATATCTTTGTTGTCTTCTGTTGTGATGGTCAGGGCCTGCAGATCTTCTTCTTCCTCATCTATGTCGATCATGACAGCTTTCCCTTTTTCTTCCATTGATAGCTTGCTGCGTAGTGAGTTCCTCGAGGAGAGGCCATTGCTTGTTTATCTTTCTTAGGCCTCGGCGTTCGTTGTGATTTGGGGATTTTTGCCACAACCTTGGTGCCTTCTGGATCATCCTCAACCATTGGGGTCTCCACGGGCTTGTCGGCGGTTACCTCGTTGATTCCCAAACCATCCTTAGTGGCTATCATCATATCTAGGCTATATTCTATCATTTACAAACTTAGGGGCTCAATTATGACTCAGCTCTCAATGCTTAGTGTTCTACTCAAGTGCTCAATTCTCAAATGACCAAGTGTTGTTTGCTCACCAGCCCTTTCTATTTTATAGTGCCTTTTGAATTCAAATTTGACCGTTCCTCCCAATTTCGGGCCATTAGTGCTTTCTTGGTAGCAAATTTTCCCTAATCTTGCCCATAAATCGCATCTTAAATGCCCACCGCCCGCTCCATTTGGCCTCAAATTGAGCATCCCGTCATGAATAGTGACTTCAATGGTCACTTTCTCACGAATCCGTGCGGCAGCGTAGCCCTCCATGCGTGGTCCTAGACCCTGTGATGCTTTGCTTCTGTGTGCATCCCCAATATCGCCCAGCTTCTAAGCAGAATATTTTATAGTCCCACTCTTCCTTTCAACTGCCTAGAGCACTAAGACTATCCTTCCTATGGCTAGTCAAGTGGATGTGCCACCCATGTGGGACTCCATCCCATCCTGCACCATGGTTCACAGAGAATCCCCACCTTCCATAGTTGTGGTTGGCCTCACGTACCTTACTACTTGCAATGTGCTACCCTAGTCACTACATTTGTCGATATGATGTCCATGCCAAGGCAGTAGACTAACCAATTCAAGGTGATAGTGCTCAAACCTGTTAGCATGATCGTTCTCACCTTTCCTTACCATCCTAGGTTCTTCAATGAAAAATG
Organism: Pinus taeda; assembly: GCA_000404065.3. Taxonomy (NCBI): domain Eukaryota; kingdom Viridiplantae; phylum Streptophyta; class Pinopsida; order Pinales; family Pinaceae; genus Pinus; species Pinus taeda. Next base: position 425,015 of record APFE031139820.1, read on the forward strand.
CTTCCTTTATCTTTTTCTCCAACTTCTTGACCTTTGCGGCCATCGAAGCATTTTTTTCTCTTAGTCGTACCCAGTATTTTTCAAGTTTGTGAAGTCTAAGGTTTCCCCGTCAGATTTCTTCCTTAAGTCTTATGTGTTTTGTTTCTCACAGCTGTTTGATTCCTTCATTATGAGCTTCACGGACCGTCGTATCTACCAATGTTGCCATGCGCAGACTAGGCTTTCCATGCTCCATAGTGATCACAACCCCTGCTTCATACTTCAGCTTCGGAAGTGCTTGTGCGATCAAGGTTTTGCACATGGTCCTATAAGTCCATAGAACCATTGTTATGTGTAGGTCCTAGTCAGTGTGTCTCACATGGTGGACTATGTTCAGCACCTCGCACACCTTGTTAAAGGGTTACCTGCATATAATCATCAGCGTTCTTGGTCGTATCATACTTTGTCGTTCACGCTTTCGCCATGCCCACTCCTAGTTTTTGTTCCTGTGTTCTATCGTGAGGGCAGTGTGCATTCACGCAGGTTACGTGCCACACACCTGCACCCATCTAGAGAGGTGGGCACACAGGCTGTTTCATCCATCATACCTAGCTTCCATCCATAGCTGAGGATTTCAAAATCATATAAGCATCACCGTTCTACATTCGCACAAATTCTCAAAACTTCTTTTATGCATACCCCACCATCTTACGGGTGTAGCGCGCAGTCCCCATTTCAGAGAGTCAAAACGCTACTCTTCTGGCACTTCCCTTTCAAATTTGTTCAGGAATTCATCCATCACTATCAACCCATCATACATAGGCAGATCCCTTACCTCTGTTGTCATGCAGCGTAGTGATCTTACCATCATGTTGCGATTGAGATTGGTTACCTTGTATAACCAGTTTTTCCATCGTTCTATTTCCTCATCCAAATGTAATGTGCAGGAGCTTTCACACTCCCACGAAATCATGCCATCCACTATTGGATTTACCCAGTCCTGCTCCCGTGCAGTGATTTTGTAGATACATTCTAGATCGATGTCACTCTCACCGTCACGTACTGGCTTTGTGTAGTGCGATCCTTCTGTAGGGTCTAAAGGTACCACTACGCGCAGTGACTTTTTCTCAAAAATCATTTTGTGCTTCTTCAGATTTATCACTCTATTCATATCATTGGCCCAATCGATTCCCAGTAGCGCAGGATAGGGATTTTTTTCATTGACAATCTCTATCACTTCGAAATCTACAAGCGTGCTCGCACCTTCGATGCCTAACGTTATTCCCTGCAACCTTCCCATTGGTAGGATCTTCTTCTGGTTCACCATTCACAATTGAATAGGGGACAATCACAACATGGGCCTACCCATTCACTCCCATGCCTTCTTTGGTAGTACGCTCACTTCCGATCCTAAATCTAGAATCACTTGATCCATTTCATATTCCCCTATTTGAATAGTCAATCTCATCTCCCTTCCTATTCGTGTTGTGTGGTTCCCGAGCTTCTGGACTACGCACGGTTCTCCTGACCCAGTGCACCTAGTCATAAGTTCCTGCAGTCCCCTCACAACCTTTCTGTTACACACCAGCTTCATGCATGTCTCTAGAAAGGTAGAAAGCATTGACGAGTCCATCTCCGGTTCTATTTTGTCTTTACTACCTGAAGTGGAGGCCTCCATGAAGCTCTTCTTAGCTTCCATGAATGTCTCCTTTGCGTGCTCCAAATCAAACTATGGTTCCTTTGTAGGAGCCTTGTGTGCTAATCACTTTCTTTGGGTTGCTTGCCCTTGTCATCTCCTATCATAATACCACTTCGGACCATGATGTTTACATTCACGTCCTCTTCGAAAAACTCAGACCTCATCATTTGCAGATTCTAAGTTCAGGGAGGCTGGAGTATTCCTTTATCTCGCAACCTTGTTATCAGTGTGGGCAGTCCTCCATCTCATGATCAAACTAGGTACAATATAAACATGATTCCCTCATAAGATTTGTACAATTGGATGCATAAATCCCTGGCCCTCTGCAGTTCTAACAAATCAACTGTGAGTGACCCCTTCTTGGTCCCATTCCACCTCGAACTCATCCACACCACTGAAATCCAATGCGCACCATCCTTGTATTTTGATCGAGGGCTCATGTTTCGGTCTGAACTCTGTAGTCAGGAATCTGATCCATCATCAATTCATAACTTCTATAGGTGTGTTCATCATGGCATACTGACCTGCAGAAATTACAAAACAGCTATTGGGACATCTGCATATACTTTTGTAATAGGTGACAGTTATCTGTAGCTTGCTTCCCTCCTATCTAAAAAATTGTGCACCATAATGCAAGCACCATGCTCGGTCCTACTTGTGCCTATAATCTCAATGGCATTAGCCCTCCTCCCGCAAGGTAGTTTGTGAGGACTAGACAATGGTCCTTGTCATGCCCCTGTCCTTTTCATTTTATGCACCATACCTCCACACGCGCCTCTGGCCGGGTTGTCTTGTCCTGTTTCAAACTTTGCATTTCCATACATGAATTTTTCAGTTGCACGTGGATTTATTAGACTCCTGGGCCAGGATCTTGTATTCGGGTCTCATGCAGTCTCATTGCAATCTCCAAAGCTTTGGCCTGGGTGGATAACTTCTACTGCGATAGCACCATCGTTAGATGCGGTGTTAGCACTACAACAAAACCCTGTGATTAGCATCCCTTTTTGCTTATTTTTTTGCACCTAGGAACCATTTTTGGTGCTATTTGTGTCCATTTGTCAAATATGGTGCAAAACTTGATGCAAAGTTTTCACCGAGTTTTGCACCAAGTCTTACATCAAGTTTAGCACCAGGTATTGTAATAGGTTTTGCACCAGATTTTACACCAAGTTTTATGCCATGTTTTATGCCAAGTTTTGTGCCATCCTTTACATCATGTTTTGCATCAAGTTTGGCACCTAATTTTGTTTCACCATCTTTTGCATCCTCTATTGCATCCACTTTTTGCGCCTACACTTGCATCAACTTTTGCATCATCTCTTGCATCCTATTTTGCATCATTTTTAAAATAATTTTTTGCATCCATTTTTGCATATTTTTTGCATCCACTTTGTTTCAAGTTTTGCATCGAGGTTTGTGTCTAGTTTTTGCATCTACTTTTGTTGCATTGACTTTTACATCTTGTTTGGCATCCATATCTACATCCTCTTTTTCATATGTTATTGTGTCCACTATTGCATCCATTTTTCTTGTGCCATAATTTGCACCTAGTTTGACACCTCCTTTGCACCCTTTTTTGTTTCTAAATTTGCATCCTCATATACATCTAGGTTTTCATCGACTTTTACATCTATTTTTAATCCCTTTTTATATCCACTTTTGTGTCAATATTTGCATCAGGTTTTGTGTCTTGTATTGCATCCACTTTTGCATAGAATTTTGTTGCATGAACTTTTGCATCATATTTTACATTCATTGTTGCACCCATGTTTACGCCCACTTTTACATCCCTTTTTGCATCCTATTTTTCATCTTCATTTGCTTCTTTTTTTGTATCTATCGTTACATCCACTTTTGTTGTGACACAATTTGTGCCATGTTTTGTACTTACTATTGTACCCACGTTTTCTTCCAATTTTGCATCCATCTTCGCATCCTCTTTTGCATAAAACATTGCATCTATTTTTGCATCCACTCTTTTTTTGGGTTTCGCATCTCATTTTGTATCTTATTTTGCATGTACTTCCATTGCACCCATATTTTGGATCCAATTTTGTTTCTCATGTTGCGCCCGTGTTTGCATCCACTTTTACATCCCTTATAGCATCTTGTCTTGCATCTAAGTTTGCATCTTTTTTTTTGTCTATTATTACATCCACTTTCTCATCCACTTTTTTTGTGCTATGATTTGTGCCATATCTTATGCCTATC
>APFE031139820.1:438555-469331 GCA_000404065.3 Pinus taeda
AATCTATACTCTACATCTTGATCTACTAATAATCCTAAGCCTTAGAACAACCTTTCTCTTAATTGGTTTGTCCTGGGTTTCCAGGATAAATTGAGATGGTTTTATTTTCATCTAACTGTGCATTGAATCCTACAGCAAAATGATACTTAGAAACTTTAATATGTTTCACTATGTAAATGAACTTAGTAAAATGAACCCATAGAAGGGGTCATAAATGGGAATAAAAGTAAAACTCTAAACAAGAAGCCAAAAGTGGATTTATCCATGGATACAAAATTAGGAGTAGAATTGGATGTTAAACTAGCCATCAAAACAAGATGCAAACAATGACACCAGAAGGGTTTTAAAGTAAAATAAAAAAATGGTGCAACACTAGACACAAAGAAGGGAACAAAATAGGGCATATGAAAGGATACCGAATTGGGCACAAACAAGGATGTAAAAATGGACACCAAAATGAGTATTCAAAGAATGGTGTAAAATTAAGATGAAAAAAGGATGTAAGAAAAGACACAAAACAAGATGCAAAATGGGACTAAAAAGGGTGAAACCAAGGATGTCAAAAATGATGCATAACTAGATGAGAATTCAAACTAAAATCTAGGTCCAAAATGAGATGCAAATGTGGACACAAGATGTGGTAGAAAAAAAGATGCAAATTTGGAAGCCAAAAAGGATGAAAAATTAGATACCAAAAAGGATGCAAATTTGGACATAAAAAAATGGTGCAAAATTGGACACAAAAGAAGAAAAAATGGTGCAAAAATAGGCATAAAAATGGCTCAAATTTGGATGCAAATTGAGATGCAACATTAGATGTAAAATGAGGTGCAACAAATCATTCAAAACTTGGTGCAAAAACAAATGCAAAATTTGACAAAAAAAATGGCTCAAAATTGAACGTAACAATAGACACAAAATGAGATGTAAAAGTGGATGCAAAATATGGTTCAACATAGGATGAAAATTTAGATGCTCAAAAGGATGCAAAATTGGATGCAAGAAATGGTGTTAAAAATGATGCAAAATTAAATGCAAAATATGGTGCAAAATAGGATGCAAGAAAGGGAGATAAATAAAACGCAAAAGTGGATGCAAAAAATTGTGCAAAAATGCATGCAAAATTTGACACTAAATCAGATTCAACATATGGTGCAAAATTGGATGGAAAAAATGGTGTAAAAAAAGGGAGAAAAATTGGCACAAAAATAGATGTAAAAATAAGTACAAAATTAGAAGCAAAAAATGGCATAAGACCATATGCAAAAATTGGCACAAACTGGATGTAAAAAAAGGCACTAAATCAGATGCCAAAGATGGTGTAAAAATCGATGCAAATTATGACACAAAACTAGAAGCAAAGAATGCCACAAAAGAGGAAGCAGAAAATGGCATAAAACTAGAAGCAAAACCTGTTGTAAAACCAAATGAAAATCTTGGTGCAAAATATGATGCAAAAAATGATGGAAATTTTGGCGTAAAAAAGATGCAAAATTTGGTGCAAAAAATGACGCTTTAAAAATTGTACAATAGAGCCAGATTTAGCACCAGGCTGCTCATCCCAATTGAGAAAAAAATGCATTAAAATCTAGTGCTAAATCTGGCGCAAATTGCCTGTTTTGTTGTAGTGTAGTGACACTACAAACCATTCGTGGTGTTTCCCATCTGTCAAGGTCATGTTGGATTTGTGAATCATGCCCTTCAGCCTTTGATCCAGTTCCTAGGGGGTCTCGCCTGGAAGCATCATGATTTCCTTAAACCCGATAATCGACTGTGTCTCCGATTTTGGCCTGCTAAATTCCCTATTCAGCATAGCTTGGATATCTGCGACTCCTGCATTTGGATTTTCATTGGAATGCCTAATGTACGATGTCAATGCGTGATCCTACAACATGCTTACGAGTGTTGCCTTCTTTATATTGTCATCCACGACTCCTTGTGCTTCCCATACAACTTTTACCATGAAACAAAATTGGTCCATATCTTCGTTCCCTACTCCTTTGAACATCGAGAATTTTATTGCGCTCGCCATATTGAAATGTGGTGGTGGTGGAGGTGGTGTGCGTGGAGATGGGGGTGAAGGTGGTGAGACTCGTGGTGGTGTAGGTGGAGGTGGTATTCACAGACTTTGTTGTCTTATCAAACTGATCGCACTTCTTGGTGAAACTTTTCTGAGCTCTTCCTCGCTTTCTCATCGAGGTGAAACCATGGGGCTATTCTCTATCTCTGTGCTACCTTCATTTCTATAGATCCTCCCACTCCACATAGCCCCAAACATCAATTTATTTGCATAGCCCGCTTTTCACAAAAAAGAATTTTAATCCAAGTGTTCAAAGATTTAATGTACTTACCTCATGGTCTTTTGAGGAAGTGTCGTTCCACCTCACTGTATTTGACTGAAGTACCTGCCATGAACTCGGTGATAAACCATCCTATAATTTGATTGAGCGAATGGTCAACAGGGTGCACAATCTTATCTTCCGATGCTTCTAGTCTGTGCACCAACTCTGAAGTCCACACAATCGGTTTGTCGAGCCTACACCTTCCTTGACTATCTACTAGCTTCAAAATCCACTCATACAACTCAGAAGGGAACGATAAAGAAAATTTCATGAATTTCCGTATATAATTAGGGCTCTAACCATTGTTCCTTTGATACTCGTGGATTCGTATTTTCCTGTGCCACGAACTCATGAATCTTTCTGTCCAATCACCCTTCAATTTTTTCTTTGTTAGATTCCAATGAAACGACATCAGACATCCCTTATGCAGATCCCAATCCCTACAATGGAACCATTTGTTGGCTTGTTGTGGCCTGACCCAAGTTCAGAGGTGATTTAGCCAAACAAATCTCGGTACTACTAGCCTTTTTGGAAAAATACCATGGAGCGCAGACTGAGGTGTCACTCGAAGTAGTATGGGAGGGTGCTAGAACCATGTTTCCACACCTTGGAGATGTCTGACAAGTTCAGGTGGTCCGTGGTTTGATCCTGCGTGCATGTCGCTATGTGCACTTACCCATTCCTCGCAGCTTGAGATGTTATTGTCGTGCAGCCCTACTTAGGGCCTGAACATTGTTATTACCCAATTCCTTACTAATATTCCATCGTTAATTGATTAACTTAGCTTTCTTGCATGTGTAAAGTATGCTTAGCAATATAAATTATTCATACAAGTATGCATAGTAAATAAACAATATATTTTCAATTGATATCAAAAATGTAATAACTCAAGAATAGATACATAGAATTTGGATAAAACTTCTTTTATTATTCTCTTCTTTGGTTAGAGACTCGACTCCGCCCTGTGCACTCATCTGCAGGGGTCTGCGCACTCAACTGCAGACAACTAGGCCTTTGCACACTCAACTACAGATCCTTTTTCCTACTCTATGACCCGAGACACACTTAGACACTTACTCTGTGCTTCTACTTCTCTACCTCATACTTCACTCCTCCTAACTATCTTTTATACTTAGAGTCTCACTCTATTTATACAATGCCATGGTCTGTGAACCATGGGTATGCCGACATTACATTACAAAACTAGGGTGGACAATCCTATGACTCTAACATACTTCTGTGCCCGCAATTCACGGGGATTTACAACATTATTCAGTCAAAACATGGGCTTTGAGCCCCAAAACATGCTTCAGGGGGGATTCCATGCCCAACATGTGGATTGAAGCAGGTCTTGCAAACGGAGAACTTGGAAAAGTACTTTCCATTTTCTATGCACCTAGATCAAAACCCCCTTACTTACTATCATTTGTTGTTGTTTAATTCTTCTAATAAAAAGCCCCACCATGTGATGCCTTGAACCTATGTTATATTCCAATTCCCCCAATAACACGAGGCTCTCACACGAAGCTTCCCCCTCGAATGGCACAGGGTTTGACAATGCATAATTTGCAAGGGATGACATTACCAAAGGTGACAATGGACATTAGCAACACAGACTGACAAGGCTTAACATTCACTTCCATCTCCAGATTTCACACCTTGGCTGATCTTCACATCTCTCCACCATTTTCCGCCATCTGCTACTCTCACATGCAAGGAAATGCTTACATCAAATGCAAACAACAAGAGGAACCCATGCTAACATCAAAGTATTTACAACCAACTACAATCTGATCGCTCCATTTATCCCCTTCTAATTTCATTCGAGTAAGCATACCTTTGATTCAATTTCAGAATAACTGCTTTGTTTTACAAATAGTTGGTGCAAATATGAGGTAAAATTCCAAAAAAAATCCCCTTTCTAAAAATAATATAATGTGCATTTGTGTTTGGAACAAAAAAAAATGAACAAACTTTACAAGTTCGCATTTCGCTAATTGATGTGGGCATGGTTTACAACTCTACCTCAAATCAAATAACTTGAAAATTCTTGATAGGAAGAAACAAAAAGCAAATATGTTCTCACTTAGTGGCAAATCTCTTTTCAACTATCCATGAAATAACTTACCACAAAAGTTGGAATCCATTTTTCCAAACAGAAAAAGGACTCAAAAGCTACTATGGACAAGCTTTCCAAACTATTGTGGTGAAAAATACAATAACCCCATTTTGACTGTATTATTATCATAATAATATGGGGACCTCTATGTATTTTCCACTAGATTTTGGATCATTTGTTATTCATTTTTTTCTTATCTTGTCTTGTTTTATTTTTCAATTTGACTTAGTCTTATTTTTAAAGTTTCTTTTTATTATTAATTTATTAGAATAAATAAAACAAATAGCCCCTAAGTCCAAGACTTATATTGTTGTCTAGCTTTAACCCTTTTATATTGAACCAATTTTAAATGCGCCCTTTGAGTAATAACACATTGTTGCAGTATTTAATTGATACTTTGAAACCCTTTGAATCAAAGTTTGCAAAAAAACATATAATGCACATCTTCTAAAATGAAATCATATCAGAGAAATTGCATATTGGCATTTTGGTAATGTACCAAACCTCCGATCATTGATATAATGTTACCTATGTTCTCCAATTTCTTTAGATCTTCGGTGTGTGATATCACAAGACTTATGATTTGTTTAGAGTTCAAATACACAGACCAAATATGGGTATGTAATTCATTCAAAATAATATCATGTCTGATTTATGATCCAATAAAGTTATAAAAAGAAGTTAATTATCATCAACATCCTTGTTGAATGTTAATTATCAAGAACAACAAAAATATATATAGATTTGTACAATTCTAATTCTAATTTAAGCTACATTATTTCCTAAATATTCCCTTTTTTGCATCCAGTTTCTTCTTATGTAACTTTTCACTTTTCACTTTAATTTAAATTAATTATATATAACAGAGATGGGAACCAAATGAAAGGATAAAATATTCAAAATGTTAATATCAATTTCTTAAAATTGTATCCTTTGAAGGAATTAAGAAATGAAAAGGAGATGCAGGAATTGCATTAAACTCTTTAAATAACAATTTTTATTGTTGTTTCAATTTACTAACCTCACAAAAAGAAATGTTGCCCTTAACCTTCTTCATGTGTTCCGAAATATTATACTCAATGGTATGACACACTAGAAGGGTCTTGGATGAGTGAAGGATATACGAATGCGAAGCTAATGAATGTATATCAAACTTAAAAAATAAATATACAAAAGCCTTGTAATATTTATCTAAGGACAATGTATCATTAATATATGTGGCTTACAGATATTTTCACTTACAGAATTATAATCTAGATCACCAAACCATTCATGAATATAAAATGAATAACGATAGTTTATTTAATTAAATAGTTAATTACATTAGTTGATATAAATCACTGCACATATAAGATATCGTTGTTCATCTGTATACTTAAAATATTTCTATTAAAACACATCAATCTTGATAATGGTCAAATTGCAACCATTGTTGAGTGCTAGAAGAAGATGATTGGTGGTATTTGAAAGAAACCTCAGCATCAACCACTAACTCTAAGCTTTGAATAGGAAATGCCAATGGCATTCCAAGTCAATCTTTGATAGGGCCTTTATTCTGTGAACCCTTTTCTTTGATGATTCTTGCCAAGGCATTGTTAGAAATTTTACATCTGGCAAGGTATCTTTAGGGCACTCTGAAATGAGATTAGCCTACAACAGGTTATCGCTTATTAATTTGGTGATGTTATTTGATATATCTTGGGCTCTCTACATCACCATATTTGTATGTTTAAGCTTAATATTTGATTCTTGAAAGAAAATGTCTTTTTGAGATTGTTCTATTTTAGGGAGATCGACTTATCGACCCTCAAAGTTGTCTTGCCAATCAATGAATTTGGAAATATTTTCCTCTAATTCTTTGTAATATGTCCTCATATCGGATATTTGATCTACAAGTGAATCACTCGATTGGCATACTTCTTGGATATTGGCAAAATTTTAACAAAATACAACCTATTATTGAGAAAGTAGTTTTTTTTAGCTCTGATGCTTATTTCTTGAACTCTGCTACTTCTAGATTGGCCTTTAGTTCCTTAATTCAATGTTGTAGATCATGTGCTTGGAAATCTAGGCTCTTCATTTCAGATTAATATTGAATCTTCAGGTCATGAAAATTGGTTTGTAATTGTGCAAGTTGAGCTTGCCATTGCTAAGAGACTCCCTTCTTTTCACCTTCCAAACTCTGTTCAAGCTGCCTTATTTTCTCATCCTTCTCCCTCAGGACATGTTGCACTTCTAAGGCCTTATCAATTGTTGCACTAGCATAGGCTCTTTCATACTATGATAGTATACCTAGGTCTTCAGTCAGAGTGACTTGAGTGTCTTTCTAGAGTACTTGAAAGGAGGCATTGCAAGGGTCCAAAGTTTGGCTTTGTTCAGTTCTTCTCCTTTTCCTTTGTTTATTTATTGTTGCCTTATGCTTCAGACTATAGAATACATCAAGAGGAGGAATCTCCTCTATTTTTAGAATGAACTTAGGGGTCATATGTACTGGGATGATCTCCAAATCATCGTTGTCCATAGTTTCCTTTCAAGTCTCAAAAGTAAACAAGTACTTCTCTGTGTTTCTAGGAGTTTGCATATTTTTGGGGTCAGATTGTTTTGGAAACTATTCCCAAATTTCTTCCAAATTCTTGTCTGTTAGAACTTCCTGTGCCTATGATGAAGAAGAAGCCTCTTTCTCTCTAGTATGAGCTAAATATGAGGCCTATGATGTTCTTACTCCTTTTTCCTACTTTATGCTCTACTGTTTGAGTTTTAACAACTCTGTGGGAAAGTGCAAGATCATTTTAGTCATGTATTGATTGAATGGAATTAATTCTTTGGGACTGAACTGCACTACTGCATCTCTCTCAACTATTTCATAGTCGGAAGCCAACTCAAATAGGTCATCAAACTTATCAGGCTCATTTGTGAACTACCTGATTTTTGCCTGAGTGGTAACATCCTTGGGAGTATCAATGGAGTTGAACTAGTAATTCCGAATGGCTGGAAAGTTCATAAGATGGATTTATTCTGTTTCCTTAGAAACATGCTTCAAATTCTCATAGGAATAGACACCACAACAAAAGGCAAGAAATAACACATTGTATTTTTGTTATCTTTCATGACCTTGGATAGGTCATTTCCTACAATCTGATAGGTTATTTTCCAAGCAAGGAGATCATTGGGAATATATAGGCGTAACACATGTGAGCATGCAAGGCTGCAAACACCCGAAGATAAGTAAAGGAATCTTCTTCGAACTATCTTCCAACTGATAAGAGATGGTTGATCGCTTCAGGTGAGATTCTAGGGCATTTTTCCTTAAAGACAAACTGGTTGATTGGAAGCACAACTCCATGGAAAATTTTGTAGAAATGGACTTGACATTTTGACTCCCAGAGAATAGTATGATAAACATGGATAGGCATAGGGTCTTGTATGGTCCATTTCCATCCAATAGATGGGAAATAAGAAGCAAAGAAAATAGAATCCATGACATAGGCACTCATGTAAAATGGGGGAGAAATGTTTTCATAAAAAATGTGTTTCTTCCTATAACCGAGGATTTTTATACATAAATTATTGGATAGAACAATCCCCCTGTCCATAACGTAGCTACTACAGGTTGCATCAATCAGGGGTACCCACTGGTCTGGAAACTTTAGGGTATTGGCATAACCAAATAGTCTACATATCATGGCAACAACATAACAACAGGGATCGACAAGAGAAGCTATATAATGCATAACCTTATCCTCTAGCTTGTTCTTGTTGGCATCTCTTCTTGATCCTTTGATGAATTTAGATTGATCCTCATTTTCCTTCATGAATTTCTCAATGAAGTTGTTATCATATTTCTTATGAGGTGCCGCAAATTAGTACATCTGAGTCAAATATTTGTTGGTGAAAGAGTTGATGCTCATGTTCTTCTTGGTCATAAAGTTCCTATTAGTTATGTTTAGATGGTCAATGACCCATATGATCATCTTCATGTAAGGAAGGATGTTCGGTCGATCAGAAATTCTATGGAGGAATGAATTGGTGAGATCACTATATGTAGTATCGAAAACTAGGTATGAATCCTCGGCTATGGCTACTCTTTCCATGACTCTTGGCTCTTCATCTTCAAAAATTTGATACATGGCCTCCCGAGTAGATGTTTCAGCGTCCAGGACGCATGCAGTATTAGTAAATAATGCAAGAAATTATGCAGCCTCAGAGGGAGGAGCCACTGATTGTTGTTGAACAATAAGTCTCTTCTTAGGTTTGATCGGCCGAGACATTTCTGGTGAATTATGGTTGTCGAGACTGGCATATCAAGAGAAACGCAAGAGTGAAGTGTAACTAACAATCAGAGCGAATAACTTAGCAAATAACTGATTATGCAGTAATCCAAGACTTTTATGAGCGACATACGAGGAAATCGTTACTAATAATGAAGGCGTTTATTCTATCGAAAACCATTAATTCTTCAGATTTGGTCATTTATATGTAAAACATGAATTCACATGGGTCACATTACATGTCAACATATCAGAAAAATTTATGAGAAAAAATTCATTGTCGCATCATTAAAGCGTGTGCTATCATTTACCTCTCATAGGCTTATAACACATAGAAGTTTATAATTATAGGCGGGGAGAATTACTAGAGGTTTCACATAGACATCTTCATATCACGGATTTGAAGGGATAATTATTGATTAGAAAACCCCAATATGGCAATTGCGATATAAGAGGCAGGGTATATCGGAGATTGGAGGTCACAGGTGAGACAAATATCAGAGGATTGAAGGATTGGAAAAGTAACATATCGGAGAATGTTGTGAGAAAGGATATCAAAGATCAAAGGATCGGAGGATTTGACATGCTGATCAAAATAAAAACACCAATATTGAAACCCGGATATGCTACAAGGCAGTCTTGCGAGAGAATACTTTTCTTGCTATACATAAAACAAAGAAATTTATTATTTCAAGGCTTTAGGACTTAGGAAATTTGATTGGTATATATTTTAATCAAAGTGTTTATTAAAGGGACATGTTGGAAAGCTCTGATATTACACTTCTAAAGAGTGTTTTTAAAATTAAAAGCCTATGTTTAAGGCTTAACCTCTGATATTTCAGTGCTGATAAGGGGAATTTCTTGATTCAATTAAGCTTTTCAAACAATAAAGCTAATATTACTTTATTTTATTTGATTCTTTTTGTTTTATCCTATTTTCTTTTAAAAGGGTCCCCATTATTTATTAGTTCTATCATTAACTATAATTGGTGTTTTTGAGTAGTACACCGGGTACCCATTGGTCTAAAAACTTTTGGGTGTTGTCATAGCCCAACAATCTACACATTATTGTAGCAAAATAATAGTAGGGTCCAGCAGAAGAGGCTATATCATACATACCCTTGTCCTCGCTCTTATGCTTGTTTGCATCTCTTCTCCATCCTCAAATGACCTCATATTGGTCTTCATTTTCTTGCATGAACTTCTCAACGAAGTCTTTATCGTATTTATTCTAAGCTGGTGGGAGCTGTTACATTGCAAATAAATCTTTTGAAGTGAAAGAACCGATGACTGTCTTTATCTTCATCATGAAAATCCTCTCTGCCATCTGATCATATCCATATAAAGCAAGATAGTTGCTCGCGTAACAATCCTATGGAAAAATGAATTGGCAACATTATTGTATGTATTATCTGAAACAGGAATCGTATCCTCTTTTCTCATTGTTTTTCCTATGACTCTTGGCTCTTCATATTCAAAAAGCCTTATACATGGCCTCCCAGCTAGTGGCACCAGAATCAAGGGTGCATGTGGTGTCAAAAAATAGTGCAAATATTTTTGTGACCTCAGGAGGAGGAGGAACTAGTTGTTGTTGAACGAGAATTTTCCTTTTGGGTTTAGTTGGTTGTGACATTTCTGCAGAATTCTATTTATTGGGACTAGCTTACAAGGAAAAAACACAAGATTGGCCAAAGACTACACTTAAATCAAATAACTTAGAGAAAATGACCAATTATGGATTAATCCAAGACTTTTATGAGACAAATCTTTGGAAATCGTTAGTATTAATGAAATAATTTAGAATATTAGAAACCATAAATTCACTCCATTTTGCCATTAATTGACACAACATGGATCCACATAGCTTTGATACACGTCTGTTTTATCGAAGATTTTTATCAAATAAATCAAACACTTGTCCTACTAAAACTTGCAATATCGTTTACCTCCAGACTTGATTAATTTTATCCGAACATATTTAATATAAAACTGCATTTTCCCTTAATTAGACCTTTTGGAATGAGACCTCCCCTTAGATCCACCAATCTCCGATTGTGATATGTCTTGCGAACCCGATTGTCTTTATTATAGAAACTTCAATGTAATATCGTATCAGCCATATCGCAACTTTTGAAGCTTTGTCACATTGAAACCTTTGATTGTGATACATGCTGCAGACCCGACCACTCCATCATAACATGCCTTAATATAATATCGCATCAGCGGTGTCATAGCATTCATATCGAAAGTTTTGACGCCATGTGTTTGGTCATGGACATTAAAAGTTGCAATGGTTATGGTGTAAATAATTAAATTGAATGGACATGGTGTAAATAAAGTCATTGTTGTAGGATTCAGAAGTCTGGTCATGGACATTAAAATGAAAACGCCGCTCACGAGATCCCAATACGCTACATGCTAGATTTATGCTGTCGGCCTCTTTATTACTATTTACATATATATGTCAGATTTTATTATATTTAGGCCTTAAACCTTTAAAGTTTATTTGGGAAAGGTTTTAATTGCCATTTTTGTTCAAAGGTCTTTCTAGGATGCTTCAATATAATGCCTTCGCGTTAAGGCTTTAAAGTTAAACCTAAAGTATCTCTATTTTTAATTAAGTTCTTTTGGGATCTTAAAACTAAGATTTCCTTATCTTATTAGAAAAAATTGGATTATATCCTAAATTTAAAAACAGTCCCCATTCTTTATTAATTTTATTATTAACTATAATGTGGGTTGTTGAGTTGTACAACACATATGTAGCATTTTACTCAAATATTGCTTTTACTTACTTCCATATCCCCACTGCTCCTATTGGCGTTGCTTTGCACCTCTTTGTACAAATATTAGTTAATATATGTGGAGCTATAGTTCTATTAATGCACTGAGTAGTATTAAATTGACCTATTACAATAAGTTATTAATATATATGGAGCTATAACTGTATTAATACATTGGTAATTATATTTTACTAGTTAAATTTAACTAAGTACAAAATCCAATAAATAGTATATACTACTCCATTAATAAAGCTATAACTCTACGAATACAATACCCAGCTATAACTCTACGAATACAATACCCTATATATACTAACTTCTGACGAAGAAGTTGTTGCACGTGATCTCATTGTAGCTTCAAGGGGCATTCGTGTATCTTGTAAATCGCTAATTTTAACCCTAGTGCCCGGCTCATGCTCCATCCTCGTTACAGGTTATTGTGGAATATGGAGTACATAATTGTTGTCTGCGTCCTTTTTGTGATGGATTTGAGATAAATTTACGCGTTAAAAGAAATCTACAAAATTATCCAAAACCAAATAATCATCTTGAAACAGAGGATACTTAGGTTATGGTTAAACTAAACAAATGTCAAACCAAGATATAGAACAACCTTTATAAATATTATTATGGAGTAATTTGATATATGAAATACGACATAAGAGTCTGGAAAGTTTAAAACTACTTAAAATATAAAAATTAAAAATATTAAGATCACCATGATAAAAAAGTATGAGATTGAAAGTTTCTCATCTACATACAAAAGTATCTCTCTCTATATATATACACAGACGATCACTCTGAATAGTAGAGATATGGGGGTGGAAAATTTTCACATGGAGAGACGTGTGCATCCAGTTTAATCCAGCATAAATGTTTTCAAAGGAAATCTTCAACTCGTCTGATTTTTAAAACCTGTAAACATATTCCTTCGTGGCACCTTATCACTAGTAAAGGGGTTACACACTTTTCAATTTTCATTAACCTTATCGAATATAGTTTGTGCATTATTAAATTTATTTTTCCCTTATCCTTAATATGGATGCACTTTATCCTGTAGACATTTACTTCTTTAAACCTGTAGACATATTCATTCATGGCACCTTAACGTTGAAAAAGGGGTTGCACCTATATGATATAGTTTGTCACTGATCATATTTTTTTCCCCTTTTTATGTTATCCTTAATAAAAGGAAAAATAAAATTAAAACCGAACAGATACTCTCATCATCACGTACCACAAAATAATAGGATCCGCACACCCCTATCCTACCATTTATTTTAACCGTACATTTTCTTCATGCAAGGGTGGGATTGCGATTCTCAATACCCTCGTTACCAAATTCGATAAACGCTAAAGGCTTTTGTCGGCTTTTGTCAAAGATGCATATACATGAGTACGCAGGATCGAGTCCACCACCATCATAGTGGGCCCTTCTCCCGACCTAGTTATTACATTATATGGTCCGTTGTTCTATAACATCCATATGAGGCTTATAAAAAAGAAAAACAATCTAAAGCCTTCAAATTAATTGAAATTTACATTAAAAGAATAAAAAATTGTGTCCCCCTAAACAGTTGCCACGATGCCTTTTTGGAAGCATCTTAAAACTTATTTCGGTTTGAGGTGGGTTGATGCCCCTACATCAAAATCCCTCGTTTGAAATTCTTCATGATCTTCTAATCATGTGGCTCATTGCTACATTTTGAAACTGATTTCAGTTTGAGGTGGGTTGAGGCTCCTCTATCAAACTCTTGTGTTTTAAATTTATTATGATCTCTTAATCATATGCCTCATTGTTGCATCTGATTAGTCTACAATCTCAGTTTTCCTTTTTTCATGTATCATTGAACGAACTGCAACCATAGGTACCATTGACACCTTACCAACTCTCCTCCTCTAGCTCAGAATTCTGGCATCTCTATCTGTTGTTGCACACTTCGTCACCTCTTTAAACAATTCTACCCACAGCCTTAGTTGTGTAAATATAATCCTGTAGGAAATATACCCTTCTTCCTACTCTCTGATACCACTTGATAACAAAATGAGTACAGACCCTTTTCTCAACCTGGTCATTACAATACATTGGTTGCTATTCTCTGAAAAAAACAATCCTCAAGAAAGAGGAAACTCTTCTTATGCCAACGTTAGAGGAAACTCTTCTTATGCCAACGCATGCCTTCTAAAGGTTTCAAATTAATTAAAAAATTATATAAAAAACTCCTCATCAACTCCCGCCACAATGGCTTTTCGAGAAGTGTCCTGAAACTAATTTTGGTTTGTGGTGCCTGCATTGAGATTCAAAAGTGTGGTGCATCAAGTTGTGAATAGTACAGAGAGAAGATGATGTTCGTTTGCATATGGTTCACAAAATTGAAGAGAACAAAACATTGAGCAGGGGACTTCTCTTCCTAGTATTGGAAATCACTTAAATAAGATTACATTGGAAACATCAATAATAAATGACCGGAGTTAAACTTGACTTAAACTGGAGTAAGTGAAACTAAACTACGACACTTGAAGGAATGGTTTTGACACCTAACAGGTGGTTCAAATTAGATTCTCCAACACTCCCCCTTAATTACAACCACATAAAAATTCAATTAAGATTCCTGCTAGTTTATATCTCAGCTAGGCTTACAATTTAAAAAAAATGACTTCGACTACATTTTCTTTTCTTCTTCTCTTCTTCCAGATTTTGTAGCCTCTAAATTGTTTCAACTTTTTATCTTTGTTGTATCCTTCAACTCTCAATTTCTTCATTTACTAGTGCAGGCCTTCCATTCTTCTAGTTTGTCTAAGCATATCCTGGACTTGTTTAAAACACAACTTGTATGTGGGTTTCTACCACATATTATATTATTTAGTGCACTTTTCATCATCAATATGCTGCAACATAAGACCATAATACAATTTCATCTATTCAAGACACAAATACCTAAAAATTTCATTAATTTCTTCATCATGCATGTTTTCTTCAATATTCATTTTTGCGGCTTCTATCCAGACCTCATCTTGACATGGCGTTGCAAGCCATGCTTCAAGGAAATTTAAATCTTCTTTATAATTGTTTTGTTTACCTACACACTGGAGATCAATGTTAGAATTAAAAATATTTACAGAACCAGATTGGTTCTGTTTCTTTTGCTTTGCGATGAGAGCTTTCTCCTATTGCATTTCCTTCTTTTCTTCTACCTCTGTCTCTGTTTTCTCTTTGTCAGCTTCCTTCTTTGCCTCTACCTCTATCTTTGTCTCTATCTCTTCCACTTGGTTTTCAGATTCAGGTGGGATTATCTCACCAAATAGCATCATGTCAATATGATGTTTTTGTTGCATCACCTACAACCATTCATCATTATATAAAAAATATTCATCAAAGTTTACATGAACAATATTAATTGATGGATTCACCATAGCATTGATTCCTCCAATGGAAACTTCATTGTTCTCAACAATGTTTGTTGCTAGATTCACCAAACTTTCATTAGCAAACTCTCTTGCTGGAATCACCAAATTTTTATTAGCAAACTCTATTGCTGGATTTACCAAGTTTTCTTCCACTTGTGGCTGTGCAAAGTGGGGTTCACGAGTATCTACATGCTCCTTCTCTTCCCAGTATTACAAATCACTTCAATAATATTAGATTGGAAGCATCAGTAATAAATGACTGGAGTTAAAGTCGACTTAAACTCAAGTAAGTGAAACTGAACTAGGATACTTGAAGGGATGGTTTTGACACCAGACATGTGGTTGGAATTAGATTCTCCAACACTCCCCCTTAATTACAACCACATAAAAATTTAATTAAGATGCCTCCTAGTCTATGTTTCAGCTAGGCTTACAATTTAAAAAAAAAAATTGACTTCGACTACATTTTATTTTCTTCTTCTCTTCTTTCACATCATGTAGCCTCTAAATTGTTTCAGATTTTTCTCTTTTTTGTATCCTTCAAACCTCAGTTTCTTGATTTCTTGGTGCAGATCTTCCATTCTTCTAGGTTGTCTAAGCATATCTTGGACATATTAGAAAAACAACTTGTATGTGGGCTGTTGCCACATATTATCTTATGTAGTGTGTTTTTCATCATCAATCTATTGCAACATAAGACCATAATACAATTTCATCTCTTCAATACTCCAATACATGAAAATTCCATTGATGTTTTGATCGTCTAAGATGTCTTGAAGGTTCGTTTCTACAGCTTCTATGCAAACTTTATCAAGACATGGTGTTGCAATCCATGCTTCAAGGAGATTTAATTGTTCTTCATAATCATTCTATGTACTTGCACATTCGAAATCAATGTTAGAATTAAAAATATTTGTAGAACGCATTGGTTCTGTTCCTTCTACTCTGTAATGAGAGCTTTCTCCCTTTGTGCTTCCTTCTCTGCTTCTGCCTCTGTCTTCTCTTTGTCGGCTTCCTTCTTTGTCTCTGCCTCTATCTTTGTCTCTGTCTCTGTATCTTACTTTGAGGTGAACTTTTTCAATCACTTTCTCTGGCTTAGTCGTAGCTGGATTCTTCATTCTCTTGCTTCTTCTTCGCATGCTTCTTCAAACTTCTACCACTCTCTTAAAGAGTCTTACAATCTCTCGTTGCTTCCTCATAGTAGGCATCTTCACACTTCTGCTACTCTATCAAAGAGTCTTATGTCGACTCGCCTATTCTCTCTGCTTCTCTCTCCTCGTTCAGGTTGCTTCTCTCTTAGGGAGTCTTATGCAAACTACTTTGATCTATGTTGCTCTGTCAGAGAGTCTTACACAGTCTAAGTTCTAATACCATGGCAAAAATGGAAGAGAACAAAACAATGGAGCAAATGATTTCTTGATAGACATCATCCACTTACGGCTGAGCACAGTGGGATTCAACAAACTTTTCATCTCGTTGTAGATCTAATGCTATAGATCCACATTCATCTTCAAATTCAATATTACCCCTTACACCAAAACTCCGCTCAAGTATATCCTAGGCCTCCTTAGCTATCTTGGCTCCTGAAATGAGCGGAAGAATGTTGTCATCCATAGATTCTTTTATGCATGTCAATGCAAAGGCATCTTTTTACCTCTTCACTTTTAGATCTAAAAAGATCTCAAACATCTCATGTTGTTTCTTTGACCTTCTTAGCCTCTTGGATTTTCCCATTTGTTTAACGGTGGATCTCTTTGGCTCAAAATGGAATATCAAATCCAATCGTGTCTGTTTCACTTGACCTCAGCTTGCTGCAACGGAATTTGGCTAACGCTTTTTATGAGGCTTTGTGGCCGTGTGTGAGGGAACCACAATAATATTTTTGAAACCAAGAGGATTTTAAATATTCTCAACTGCGTTAATAACACAATGTACCAAAGTAATATAGAGCATTATCACAATCAATTTTTTTTTTTAATCTTACTATGAGCTAAACTTTTCCAATCACTTTCTGTCGCTTAGCCATACCTAGCTTATTCGTTCTCTTGTTGCTTCTTTGCAAGCTTGTTCAAACTTCTGTTGCTCTCTCAAAGAGTCTTACACACTCTCTCTTCTTCTTCGTAGTAGGCTTCTTCAAACTTCCAATGCTATATTAAAGAGTCTTATGCAAGCTCGCCTGTTCTCTTTGCTTCTCTCTCTTCACTCAAGTTGCTGCTCTCTCAGGGAGTCTTACGCAAACTGCTTTGATCTCTGCTGCTCTATGAGAGAGCCGTACGCAGTCTAACCTTTAATACCATGACAAAAATTGAAGAGAAAAAAACATTGAGCGGAGGACTTCTCTTTCGAGTATTACAAATCAATTAAATAATATTACATTGGAAACATCAATGATAAATGACTGGAGTTAAACTCGACTTAAAGTGGATTAAGTGAAAATGAACTAGGACACTTGGAGGGATGGTTTTGACACATAACAGGTGGTTGGAATTAGATTCTCCAACAATGGTAGCATTCCAAACTAGGGTATGATAGTCAGACCTCTTCCTCAACGTACAACATTCCTGTACAAAGATTATATGCGCAAGAGATTTCATGACCAGACAAATCCTCGTACTAACTCTGAATATTTTCTCAACATTTCCATCTACGCCATCCACAAAATGCATCTTCACAACAACACAAAGTAGTTGCACAAATAAAATCAACTAAGTTACTTAAATGTTTGGAGGCAATCAATAGACTATAGACATATTATATGATGCATGGGTGTTCCATGAGCAATCAATTGTCATAGTTGTCAAATGAATGCATGAATCTCCTTGAATTCTATTCACATCTCGACAAAGGGAATTTATTTTTTTCATATGTGTTTAGATTTTTGTAAAATAATTTTTTGGTACTCGAGACATAACCATTATGTTGACCTCAACATATGATAATAGTTTACATTTTGTTGTATCATTTGTGCGGAAATACATTGGTGTAACTGAATTTTTTTTCTCAAAGGAAAAAAATGTTGGTTATTATTAGTATGTATAAGAAACAATACATCATATCGAGATATAATCATCAAAGTAGTCCACTGTATGAAGACCATATGTTGAAACTCACAAAGTGAGCATGAAGACTCTCCAAGAGATCTTGTCGATTATTCAACATCTGTTTATTTATACATAATCTCAATTGTAGTTTCTACAATGCAATCTGGTGACTGTCATTTATTTTTCACCAACACTCACCGACTCTTAGTTCCCTGTAGATTTTCGCAGACTAGCCGTTGTGGGAATAAGCGTCGAGATTAATACTCTAACATTCCTTCCCTTAATCAAAATGACCTAAAATTTAAGGTGTCTGTCAGTCTTACTCTCAGCTAAGGCTTACAACAATAGATTTAAAAAAAAACTTGATAAGGGGCCTTCATATTTGTTGTTGGTCTCATACAACACAACCTTCTTCAATGGACACGATGTTGCAGACACTCCTATCTGCCAACACTCCACTGGAAACTCACTATGATCTATGCCACACAAGCATCACAATCGGCACAATATTCTTCAGTAGACACTCGGTTGCAAACATTCCTATCTACCAACACTCCACTGGAAACTCTTTACGATCTACGCCACATAGGCGTCATGGTCCAGACAACCTTCTTTAGTGGACACTCAGCTACAAACACACCTATCCACCGCCTCTACAACAAATCCATTGTCGGCTCCATAGTCGACACTATAGATGAGAGCAACTCAAAATAAGGCTCACTACGCCTCTTATAAACTAGACATATCGTAACAAATAACAACGTTGAACACCATTGCACCACTTTTTTAGCTCCTCATAGCGGCTAGATTAACCACTCACCACACTTATTTACTCACTACCCGCGATTGGTAGGGTCTTCTAAACTTCGCGTGGCCTCCACTCAACCTTTAGTGCTCCACTTCACAATACACACTCCACGCTATTGCCACATTCAAGCAACTTGGTTCATAGGGCAATCAAACTTGGATTTTAAACTTTTCACGCTGCCCCAAAATGCACTGCAGGTTCTCCTCCAAATGCAAAATTGAGCAGACCAGATATTGCTGTCAACAAACACTCCTTCACGTTGGGCACAACTTTCTCGTGCTTTAACTCCATGAAAACCTCTCCACACATGGAGAAATTCCACAAATAAGCGCGACCTTGTGTGTCATGACTGCCGAAGCCACGGTAGTCTTTCAATCGAGCTCTCGGTGTGCGGCACCACCGAACACTTTCTTTTCACCAATACTTGTGTTTTTGGACTACGCCTAACTACTTATCCTACTTAGTTTGTGTTTTACAACCAAATATTATTAATGTTTCCTTTATACCAAAGAACACCCATACACATTCATTAACATCAACAATTATACGTGAAGAACACAATTGCACAGTATAAAGGGAGGGGCAATTCCCTGAACAATGAGTCTACCCGATAATATATTATATAGTCTTTCAATATTACAAGCTTTTACAAGTATACTTGGAAACCCCAAGTTTCATACGTAGCCAAATTTACAATCTTCAGCGAAACTCGGTTGCCTAGCTCGTTGGCACCTCCGCACGGTTGCCGCACGACTCACCAACCCTTCGTTCACCTTGTCGAACGATCGTGTTGTTTGCCCAACTTAGGCGTGCCTCCAAGTCACCACACACGGTCACCTCTACCCAAGACACTCCTCCGTTCACAATCTCAACACTTCACCAAAAGTCATACCATGCACACTTGCATGAAAGGCGGAGGCTCACCCAAGAACCCGTGCCAAGTCATCGCACAAACCGGGTGCTCACCAATGTTTTACCGTCGGGCACTCCTACACATCACCCGGGCGCCACACACACCATGCACGCCTTTCTCCAACTAGCGGGCGACCCGCTCGCGCCCTTCACCCAAAACCAAGATATGTGTTTCACCTCCACACGACCTTGCCCAAGAACAGGCGCATCTCCAAACTGCACCTTCCTTCTTTGCTGCATCCACACCTTGTTCTGCGCACTTCTTTTACATGAGTGAAGATGCTTGTGTGTTGAGTGATGAGCGATGAGTGATGGTGAAATGAGCTCCAACGCTCCTCCAATATATATGAGTTGTAAGGCAAGGTCGTGGCTGCCCAGCGGAGCTACCCAGGCCCTCAACTTCATCGCAATTTCTTCTAAAATTCAAGTCGGCCTCCCCTCAAACGCTCTCAATCATCGGTCGGCCTACACGTTTGTTAGTCACCGCTCCCCATGCCATATAAACAGCTCGCCCTCCTCTATTATTCGCATAACTCCACACATATGTGAATCTAAGCTCGCACTTTGTTCAAACCGACTGTTTGTTCAACCTCCAACCGCGCGCCCTCCGTTCGGTCGTGGTCGCACTTCGGGCTGAGCTGCAGGTCCTTACATTGTGGGTCGGTGCGGCCTCTTTCAATCATAGAACTAATTACACATGGATCGTGTCTCTTGCGTTTTTTTAGCCCTTCCTCTATTGCTAAGAAATCAATCACTAGAGTCGCCTCTTTCACTGTGCTACACCTAGTTACCAGAAATGGGACGATGTCCACCGTTTCTGGCAGAAACCTTGGGAGAAACCCAACCATACTAGAAATGCCATCTACAACGACCATTTTCGTTTTCACTGGCACGAAACAGTTTCCCACGAAACGAACCAGTTTTTTCTCGCCGTTTTCGGTAGACTTGCAATTAAATTTTTTTTTTCGGACTCGGGTTAAATTTAATTTTTTCAAACCGTGGGTTAAATCGAATTTTATTAGCAATTGATTGTTAGTTTTCTGGAAGTTACACATACAGAGGGTTAAGTCCAGTTTAATTCGCAGTTGATTGTTAGTCTGCTGCAGTGGACTGTTAGTTTTCTGGAAATTAAGCATAAGCACTCCAAGCGAGCAACTGAAGAAAGAACTCGCTGTATTTTTTAGAGAAGGCAGGGTATTGTGAAAGCACTGCCAAAGAAAAACACAAGTTGCCATTAAATTTTAGTTCTAAACTCCAGTTGAATAGCATTATTATTATGTCTCAGAAATTTTTATTTATTTAGACACCATTTATATTTTTTTTAACTGGGTAGTGATCCATGCAAACGAGTGGTTTTTCCTTGTTGTGCAGTTGCTCATGTTTTTTCAAGGATTTAAGCAGAAGAGGAGAGCAAACCCATCACTACTCAAATACAAGCAAGGCACAGATCAGAGCCAAACAACTTCACGCCCCCATCAAGTTATCTTCAACAACATTGTCAATTCTATTTTCAAAAGGTACTACCTACAAACTTCAACCTCTGGTTTTTACAATTTCATGAGCAGAAACATTGCAGGTTTATGATTAATGCTTTGTTTATATTGTTCAACTTTAATATGGTGTTTTTCTCTTTCAACCTCAAGAATTCGTTTCTCGTACCGTGCTCGTTTCCCGTTCCATTTACCGTTTCTCGTGCTCGTTTCCCGTTCCGTTTACCGTTTCTCGTTTCTGGTAACATAGGTGCTACAACAACTATGCACCCTCGACATGTCAGTGCAATGGGAGTTGAAGCCAGTCACAAAAATCCTGCCATCCTCACAACAATCGACGCTCAGTTAAGTGCAGTGAATTTCTACACGCAAAGCGACCGCGAGCACATACTCACACTGCTTCGAGCCTCACGAATCTGTCTCTGAGCTCATAATAGCTCACAACTCCACAATGCCTTCGATCCTCACTCTGCTTCGAGCTTCACAACGCTTTCTACCGCAATGCTACTACCAGTTCCCATATGGGCTCCACGGCTCATGGCCCTCCACGTCCTCACTTTAATTTGTTGGTCTACATGCATTTATATATTCAACCAGGATGGACCATGCACATACATTGAATCTTCTGATCCAAACGCAACAATGCAAAACTTTAACACGCCTCTTCATCGCAGCCTTAAGCTGCCTTTCAAACTCACATAGGAGACTCAGATTTCACATAGTAGTATCTCAGAGTGGCTAGAAGCATTAATTAAGTTCATGAGGTCGAGGAGGTCCACCAGACAACTCTTCAAGGAGGTTCACGTCCCCCATTTAACTGATCAGTGTCTCCATTTAACACAAAAATGGTGTAGTCCGTTCTCGTCTCTCGAGGCACTAACAGCTATGTAGGAGGCATCGAAGGTTTCAATCAAAGGCCTCTGCCACCCCCGCCTGCATTGCCCGTTGCCAGTGGGCTCAAGATTCGACTGCCAAACGCCACTCAGATATCGTGGTCACCTTTGACAGAGCTACGAAGAGCCAATGCCACGACACTCAACATTGGAATTGCAAAGACGATGGTGTTGTTCCGGCCCAAAGAAAAAATGCAGCCGCACCGCCCAAGGAGGGGAGGTTCACATCCCTCAGCTCCAGACATGGTGCTCAACGACACCACCATATAGCGACGGGCTATTTACTCCTCCAATTCGCACAGACAAACTGCGCAGTCCAAACTATCTGCAAAATTATGACATTTATAGAAAAACACGGGCAAAGTCTCTAATATTGCAGAATCCAACCCCACATTAAGCAGCCTCACGGGTTCTTGACCTGTAAAGGAAAATCGCCGACGCATAGAAGCTGATCTCTGTCGAGTCCGTTTGGAAAATCTGGTAGACTCTATCCAAATAAATGACAGGTCTACAAATAGCGGATGCAACTTCGGGCACCTTCGACCGTAGATCCTGGTATCAAACAATGAATATACTCGGCTCCGCCACGAGTCGGCTCCTTCTGCCCCTTCTCAATCGACTCTCAAGCGTTCAACCCTAGGCGAACACATGCCTCCATATAAAGATGATGAGACTCACACATACAAGCACGCTTGTCCACTGGGAGTTCTCCAGGCCGTTCTTCCATGCCGGCTTCATGCTTACACAACTACACCATAGAGCCCACTCGACTATGGCTCTAATATCATGTTGAAGCTCACAAAGTGAGCTTGAATACTCTCCAACTACACCATAGAGCCCACTCGACTATGGCTCTAATACCATGTTGAAACTCACAAAGTGAGCTTGAATACTTTGCAAGAGAGCTTGTCTACTACACTCAACATTTGTTTATTTATACATAATTTCAGCCGGTGTTTCGCCTATTGTCACTTATTTTTCACTAACACTCACCGACTCCTGCCCACTCTTAATTCCCGGAGACTTCCACCAACTAACTGTCAAGGGAACATGCGTCGGGATTAATATTCTAACACCATATGCATCGTAAGAAAAAATATATGCATTCATTAATCAAGAACCGACCATGGTGGAGATTAGCCTCCAAGACCGAATGTAAAATTAGAAGCCATAAAGTCTGCATCATAAACAGGAGAAAATAAAACGTGTAGAACAAAAACCATAAGGAAAACATGGTTTCGTGGGCGACTGGACTATGTAAGTACAATTAGGAGACATCATCCAAGGAGTGGCATAGTTCCAACATCCATAGAGTAACTTCCCATCCCCAGAGTGATGTGCATGCTTCGAGTCGAATCCAAAGTGTCCGGCTTTGACATTTATATTCTCAATAAATATGCTGAAAATATATACATTCAAATAATCTTTCAAGATATTCAATGTCCCTGGGCTAACCCATTAAATGAAGATAAGAAATAGAAAATAAACCCAGCACATTATTAATTAGTGCTTATGAGTCCCCAAAAATCTGCAAGCTTGGTGTCGCTGAGTTCATCAAATCGTTCAAGTACTAAGTAGATCTAGGCTGGTGAAATTTTATTGCCAAAAGGATCAAGATTTATCCAACATAAATGTTTTTAAAGGAAGTCTTCAAATCATCTACTTGTTTATGCCAAAAGGATCAAGATTTATCCAACATAAATGTTTTTAAAGGAAGTCTTCAAATCATCTACTTGTTTAAAGTTGTAGACATATTCCTTCGTGGCACCTTATCATTGGAAATGGGGTTACACACGTTCGAATTTTGATTAATCTTACCAGATAGTTTGTTGGTTATTAATGTTTTTTTATTTTTTTCCATTTTATGTTATCCTTAATATGGATTCACTTTTATCCAACTTAAATGTTTTAATGGAAATCTTAGAGTCATTTAGTGTTGGAGTCACATTTCAGTTATACTAAACCCACAGGTGTCAGTAAACGCACACATTACTAGATTTAAGCACATGCCACAAAACACGAGTTAGTAAACACACACATCGCTAGATTTAAGCACATGCCATGAAACACACGGGGAGCGTTGGATTATCCTTTTACAACACCATTAACGGGGAGCGCAGCAATCGTCCCCCAACATGACCCGCTAGATTTAACTACATACCACGAAACAAAATAAAAACGTTGGATTATCCTTCTACACTGCCATTAACAGAGAGCGCAACATTTGATTCTCAAACATGTAGAAATATTCATTCGTGGCACCTTATCGCTCAAAGAGGGGCTACACATGTTTGAATTTCGATTGACGTTGTCGGATGTAGTTTGTGGCTCATCAGGAATATTTTCCCTTTTATGAAAAATAAAATTAAAACCGAAAATCTACTCTCATTATAACGTACCACAAAATAATAGCATCCCTTAGCCCTTATCCTACCATTTATTTTAACTTTTACCCTTGCCACATGCATGGTTGGGATTCCGATTACAAATGCAATAAACGCTAAAGATCTTCGTGAATTTTTGTCAAAGATGCCTATCCATAAGTACGCAGGATCGAGTTCCACCTCACCATGGCTACTGCTTATCACTTCTCTGTTGATAAAGTAACCAGGAATAAAATACAAAGAGGCCATGTTTTGTTTAAGAATTTAAGTGTTTGAATAAGAAAGTGGACATATGAAAAATATCTCTATGTTTCGGCTCAGAGTTTTCTAAATACGCTTCTAAATACGCAACACATGGACCCTAAAGCTACTCACGAGGAGGCAGAAGTTCCTGTCATCGATCTCGCGCTTCTTAGACAAATTGGATTCTTCCAGGTCATCAACCATGGCATCCCTGCAGAACTTATCCAAGAAGTTCTAGATACTTCCCGAATATTCTTCAAGTATCTTGCACAAGAGAAATGAAGTTTAGAGGAAAGGCATAGGGATGCGATCAGCCGCAGATTCCCACGGGTTATAATGCGTATTCACATTGTAGATGGGATTCGTACGAGAACCTATACTATGGGAACAACCTAGCAGCACACAACGCTTTTCCGGAGGACTTGTCTCAATTGCGGTAAAAATATTCATGTTCTTAGAGGCTTCCTGAATTTGTGGTCATGATTTACTCGTGCAGATTGGTGATAGAGAACATACGGGTATTGGTGGAATCTATCGAGAACATCATTTTGCAAAGCCTCGGATTGCATAGTAATTTTTTTCAGGGAATTTAACGGAACATAGCAGAGGCTTTATGTACATTAGCATAGCATAAAGATTTAACTTAGCATAGTATAAAGTATATTTAACTTTAGTTAATAGTATAAAGCATATTAATTTATGTATTGATTGCTATCTTTATTATTGAATATGTAGAATTTATATATATATTTTTTATTTTTTCAATTTTGTAAGTTTATGCGATTATTCTTTAGGTATATTTTTTTATTTGTGCAATTTCAAATAATTTAACATGGTATTTATATTTTTTAATGTGTAATTTCAAATAATTTAACATGGTATCATAGTGATTGGAGTCTTGAAAAAGGTGTATGGAAAATTGATTTGCAGAATATTGGATAATTGCCTCAACTCTTTCAAGATTTGCAAGGTGAAAGAATGAAGTTCTTATTTTCAGCTATTTTCACTCTATATACCTACTTCCAATGAAAGTGAGAGATTTTGCTTCACCTCAATGCTTCACTGTAAAGGCAAAGACTTGTATATAGTTATGGATGCGCAAATTGAACCAAATTCCACTATTGAAATGTCCAAATACTTCAATAGAATGGATAAGGCTTTTGGTTTTCTATTGTTGACCATATCCTAGCATTGCGTTCCTTATGGACACATGCACCACCTGAGATAAAGTTTGGACAAATCTCAAGAAATTATTTGGAAATCAAGATGGGCTACATGCTCATCTTCTAAAAAAAAGAGCCAAATTCCTTGGATTTCGGCAACTTTAAGAACATTCAAGATTTCTATATGAAATTTAAATCATTGTTTCTTCAATTACATGATTGGAGGATCGTTAAATCAAAAAAGAAAGTCAACTCATCATTTCCATTTTCGGTAAATTAGA
Source organism: Pinus taeda (assembly GCA_000404065.3). Taxonomy (NCBI): domain Eukaryota; kingdom Viridiplantae; phylum Streptophyta; class Pinopsida; order Pinales; family Pinaceae; genus Pinus; species Pinus taeda. The sequence continues at coordinate 464,691 of APFE031139820.1, forward strand.
TCTTGAATATATTGTTTTTGTTTCTATATTTCATACACTTAGACTTGCAACTAGGGATAAATGGAAAATGCCCAAACTTATGCAATTTTTTAGTCTCTTAGTATAAGTTTAGAAAGATGGGTTCATTAAAGTCTTAAAATGCACATGCACTTGTCGTGCATGAAAAAGGAAAGTACAACTTGAAACCAAATCAACAATCCAAAGGAAAAGGAAAAGCAAGAGATCTAGATCCAAGAAAGGGAGGAAATAGAAAACCTCCATAAGACTCATCCAACTACAAGTGTAAGAAGGGAAAAAAAGAAAACTCTAAGGGTCCTTATTATAATAGAGGTTACCATATTGAATCATCTTGGATGCATAAGACTATTGATATGATGGAAAATAATCTTCAACAAAATAGTCTTATTCATGACATTCCAAAAAGTGCCAAGAAGAAGATGGAAGAAAAACCATCAGAAACAAGATGTAATGGTCATTCTTTGATTTCCCTTCATTCTACACTATAAAAGTGGATCATCGATTCAGGTGCTTCGCATCACATGGCTTCTCCAAAAGAATCTCTTTCTTCTATACAACCATACTCAGGACCTCGTATGCTCATGGGAGAAAATTTGTAGCTAAATAAACTAGACAAGGAAGAGTGCAATTTGAAGATGGATGTTTTGAGAATGTCTTTGATATTCAGAGGTTTTATGTGAATATTCTTTCAATGTATTAAATGACACACACTTACAGTAGAAGAAAATTGGAATTTACCCTAGATTTTGAGAGCATTTATCAAAAGAAAACGAACTCAAAGATTACATTTGGCATGATAAAAGATCAGTCCCTTCTGTATAGCTTTTCTAATTTAATTCTCACTCAGATTCCATTTTGGTACTGACACATGCAAATGAAGAAAGTATGATTCAGCATGAGAGATTTGGACACTTTAATTTCATATATATGCAATAACTTCGCAAGAAAGGGATAGTTAAATGATTATCAACGATTGAATAGTCCACAAGAGAAGTTCAAGAAGGGGTATGCATGGAGATCCTTTCCACCTTTGGAGCTTGTACACAGTGATCTCATGAGCCCTTTTCTAGAACCTTCAATGATCAAAGAAAGATATGTGTTATTTATATATGAGTTCGTGAGACTTACTTAGATTTATTTCCTGAAAATCAAGTATAAAGTTTTTCAGCATCTAAATATTTTGAAAGGGCACATGGAAAATCAATTTGGAAAACACATAAAAATCCTATACACATATAATGGGAAGGAATATGTCAACAAATATATCCAAAACATTTGTAATGAAGAAGCCATACAATTGCAACAAATGGTTCCTTACACTCTGCATCAAAATGAGGTCGCCGAGAGGAAGAATAGATCTTTGAATGAGATGCTCAATTTCATGTTGCGTGCAAGATCTCTTTCGTCTAAATTGTGGGTTGAAGCTATCAATTATGCTTCATACATCCAAAATAGATCTAATAATAAATGTGCTATTATAAAATCACATTTTAAGGAATGGGCTACGATGCAACATGATTTCAGTGATTTTTTCATTTTCAAATCTTGAACATGGGACCGCATGGAAAGGAATGCATGTTTTTTGGATAGTCCAATGGAGTAAAATGGTACAAATTGCTTGATATCAACACTAATAAGATATTTATCAAAAGGACTATAAAGTTTAAAGAAGATCCTTTCATCCACAACCAAATGAACCTGTTACAAATTTACCCTCACCACCAATTGATGAGTATGCAGGTGATATTTGAGTCATATTTCTAATCTAGATGAGCCTTTTCTTGTGACACATGTCAAAACACTAGTTCCTAAAGATCGCGATAATAGTTCCTCATGTATCTCATAAGAGTCTCGATCACCTTGGGAAGAAAAATGGCATGACATGAGTGAATACTTAGATGAACCTTGCATGAGACCTAAGTTTGAGGAAGCTCTACTAGTGCTCTCAACTATGGAGCCATGCCTTCCCATGCATGCTTATATGATGCATGCCTCTAATCCATAGGCTTATGAAGAAGCAACTAAGAATCCTACAAGGGAAGAAATTAAGGATCAAGAATATAACTCTCTTTAACAACTAGACATGGTACCTAGTTCTACTATCTTCTAGTCATAATCTTGTCAAATGCTAGTAGGTTTACGAGACCGATCAAACAGCAGATAGCCGACTTATTCAATATAAAGCACAATTGGTGCCCAAAGGTTTTCAACAGGTACATGGTGTTGACTATGATGAGACTTTTACTCCAAGCAAAAATGGATATATTTGGCTCGCTATCTCCATTGTAGCAACAAGATGATGGGAAGTGCATCATATGGATGTGTAGAATGTCATTATTCATGGTGATCACAAGGAGTAAATCTACATGGAAAAACCATAGGGGTACATGCAAAATTAATTTTTGTTATGAAAACTAAAGAAATCTCTCTATGACCTTAAGCAGACACCTAGAGCCTAATATACAAAGAGGGATTCGTATTTATTTTCTGAAAAATTTGCATTCGACAAATCTGATTCCAACATTAATTTGTTGAATAAAATTGAATACTCGTTGATCATATTACTCTACATAGATGATATTTTGATAATAGGTAGTTCAATTTCTACCAATGTTGAGATTAAATTGCATTGCATGACTAGTTTTCTATGATAGACATGGGCATGCTCAGTTTCTTCTTTGAACTAGAGATTAGTCATAATGGTTATGGTATTACCATCTCCCATTCAAAATATGCTAGAGATCTTTTGGAACTATTTCACATGAGTGACTACAAGCCAACAACCATGCATTTTTTCTTGGGTATAAATATTGGGGATGGAAAAGGAACACCATTAATTGATTGTACATTGTATCGTGAGGTTGTGGGGAGTCTTCTTTATCTCACTTAGTCATGTCTTAATCTCTCATATGCCATAGGAGAAGTTTCCAGATATATGCAGGAGGCACATGAGTTACGCTAGAAATTTGCAAAGCACATCCTTTGATATGTCCAGGGGATAGTTACATATGGGATTCATATGCAACAAGTTTTTCTTTGGATCTCATTGCGTTCACAAATTAAGATTGGGTTTGTGACAACCTTGATCAAAAGTCAAACTCTAACTATATACTTAATTTCACATTTGGCACCATTTGTTGGTCAAGCAAGAAGCAAGATCTCACTACTTTATCATCAACATAAGTCGAGTGCAAAGGAGCATTCAACAACACCATTCGAGCCATCTGGTTGCAAAATATCATTTATGAACTTGGTATCGTTGCCCATCACCGACTTTCATATGGTACTACCATTAGAGTACACAAAAGTTTTGTAGAGATCAAGTGTAATGCAATGAACCAAAAATATTGACATCCACATGCACTACAATGTAGGATTGATTTTTGATGTGACAATCGATCTACAATATTGTTCTAGTTCTAAGCCAACTAACAATACTTTCACCAAGGCTTTCACTAACCACAAGTTTCACTTTTTGCGGGATTGTTTCGATGTGAAGGACAAAGCTACCTACTAGTTTTCTATTATTTTAGTTTTGCAGTGTATTTGGAGGGGTGGTTTTGTTCCCACTTGGTTTTCCCTCATTCCTCTTTCATTCATTGTAAATGGGTACCTAAGATAGTCTTGTTGCTTAGAGTCATCCATCTTGCATCATACTCACCTAAGTTATCCTTAAGGGGGGATGTTGGTGTACATGCACATTAAAATATCATAAAGCACACTTTGTTTTAGTTAGCTTTAGTGCTTACATGTGGTTTACATGCACATTAACATAGCATAAAGCACACTTAGCTTTAGTTTTGGTTACCTTTATTTCTTTTCTATAGTTAAGCTTAACTCACTTGCTTTACACATTGTTCCTTCATCACTAGAGAATATTGATTATTTCATCACTAGGAATATACAAAATTCAGTCTCTCTTCTATTTTTTCTCAATTCTTACAAGTTTAGCAATTATTCTCAAACTAGGTTGTTACCTATGCAGCGTTAATATTTTAACTCTATGCTATCTATAAACCAGAAGTAAAAAAGAAGAGATAGGAGCACGAGTGCATCAATACAACATTTGCACCACCATGGTGGGACAAGGCAAGAGTGGAGGGAAGCAAGTTTTGAAGGATGACAAATGGGTTGATATCAAGTTGTTAAAGAATCCTTGATGGGTACCCGAGTTAGTTGAAGCTCCCTCTACCAAGTTGTTGACTCTTTCCCATGAGACACAGGTTCAATTCTCCTTGGTCCATCAGAGCAAGGCCTCGACACTTACGTTTGGGAGTGAGGCCCCTTCAAAAAATTGTGCTAGGAGGAAAAAAAGAATTCAAGACAAGAAAAAGTGAGATCAAGATATTAGGAAAAATAACCATTGTTGAATTGAGGCTTCTGTGATCCATAACAATTATCAGAAGAAATTTCGACGTAAATCACATTCAGAAAATCGTTGTCGACGCATTTCAAACCAGCCAGTGTGGTTCATCGTCAGGACGATCTAGCTTTGCATGTTAAATAGTCTGTGCAGAGCCTCCAACGTCTAATTTGGCCAATGACTAATTTTGACTTAGGGATCAAAGTCAACAAAAAATTTAAAGGAAGTTAGTTAATTCGGTGACCATACCTTAAGATATA